>SDVV010025181.1:0-12464 GCA_016164225.1 Gammarus roeselii
TTTTTTTTGTCATTCATGCGGATGGTTCATGTGATAGCCAAAAGTACGCACTAATTCCAGTTCCTATACCTGTGTTAACATTGCTGTTCTCAATAGTATGCTGGCGCGCATGGCTGCGCTGCCCTCCCCCGGCTCTGCTGCTCCTCACTTGCTGTGGTCCTGCTGGAGGGGGCTGCAAAGGTAAGAGACAAAGGTACGAGACATTTATAGCACGCTTTGAGGCTGTAAGTCCAAGCACAATTGGTTAACTCCTCTAATGCATTCATGCATTTGGTACTTTGTCACATTATGTAGCGCCAATAATAGTGAAACACTTCTTCAGGACAACAAAACGTTGCTACCTCCGGATCATACGCACGGACGTGACCTAAGCTACAACTGACAATTCTTGGTTCAGAAAATTCCAGGTGTTGCGGGAACTACAAAGCGGTAATTATTTGTTCCAAAAAACTAGGAATCCTTTTGTGTAACCAGCTATACGCATCCAAATACTATTTACAAAAAATTGTGCCCTAGATTCAACCTTCAAGAAATACTTCGTAAAACATCAGAATACCACGAGTCATCTCGGGAATAAGAAGTTATTCACTTCATCAAAAGTCATCAGCACGTTGAATAACAGATTCACAAAATTACAATATTTTCCTAGCACTTCATAGAATGCAAGCAAAATTCCAACACTCATCTATTTGCTTCAGACTGACCCACTTCAATCTTTTTGATCGCATCACTCAACCCTCACCTCGTCATGCGCTTAAAGAGCAGCAGAGGCCTCTTGTAGTAGTAATAAAGGCCGGCAGCGGAGGCGCCTATCAGCAGGAGTATCAGCACGACCACCAGAGGCGTAACGAAGTTGGTTACGGTGTGAACGCCTACTTTGGTGACTCGACAATCTGGTCCTTGGGACCCGTCCCGGCACCTGGTCAGGTGAAAATAAAGGTGTAGTTTGACAAGATTGCAGCAATTACAAAGCAGATGGAAATTCTACCAACTTCTCAAAATGTTGGACCATCAAAGCCGAGCCTATGAATTAGCAGAGCAGTTGTGTTACGATACATGCGGATGCAGTTCCTGCTATCAAATTTACACTTCAACGGATTTTGTAATAATTGACAATTAATCCCATATCTGGCGTTTCAGCAAGTCTGGGGAGATCCAAGGTAATGCAGACTAGATGATTTGGCTGATCAAATAGTTTCTTATGTTCTCTCCCGGAGCGTCAACGCGAAGTCATGACACGCTCCCCATAGGTCACGTTTGGGTGACCAAGTGCTGCGACACTTTGGTATTGAGGACTCACTGTAACGAAAACGGTCAACAAAATCGAGAAAATTCTTATGCAGAGATCGAAATAATTGTAACGATTCTCTACGCTGCTATGCCAGTTGGTTGCCACCTTAGACGACAGACCTCTCTCAGCCATGCCTTCCACCCGTTTGCGACCAACTGATGGTACGTACAAGTTAGATTATAGCTTCTGTACTGTCCCAGTAAATAGTGAACTTTTACTAACGTCAGGAGCAAGAAAGAATGATCCTTTCGAAGTTCTTCCCTTCCCAGCTCACGACTTTCCTTGCCACATGACTGACGTCACAAATTATATCCGCAGTCAGCGGCAACAACCGCCCGTCTCCTCACCTGCAGTAGTAACCGCCCTTCTCAGGTTCGCAGACTCCCCCGGGCAGGCATGGGTCGGGTGAGCAGGGAGACTGAAAGTAGAACGCAAGAGAGCATGACCTAACTGCAATAACGTCACGTATCATGAATACATTATAGGGGACAGGCAAAGGGTATGGCGGTTCGGTAGGCGTTCAGAGAAAGGGACGGGGATTGCAGCCTCCCTTGAGGTCCTCAATCATCAAGGAATTAATCATGAACACGGGTTAACACAGTCTCTCCACTGCATCAGTTTCTTCGGTCCGAGTTTTACTTCAGGGACGGTCAATTCAGTAGAGCACATACCACTGTAGCAAATATGACCAATACGTCTCCTACGGTGATCGTATGGTTATGTTTTCTTCGATGTTGAAGACTGGTCTCTAAGAATCGCCGGCCTTAATCCCGCAACTCTCCAGACCCGAAGGGTAGTGCGGGCCCTGGCCGGCCCGATTTGCGCTGTAGGCCAAGTTCTAGTTGAATTAGAGTGCATGCGAGGAGTGTAGAGGGATCTCAATGACGGCCACCCCCTTCAAAGGGATTCCACATGACGTTTGCATCTGTAGCCGCTCCCCAAGATATAAAAAGTTATAGTTTACCAAGTTATGTCATCCCTAACAGGATCCTCACCTCTGACCGGAGGACCGTGGGCTGCGAGCAGCCTGGGGAAGTGGCGTCGTCACAGAGGCACAGCGGGCCGTCAGGCGAGGTCACGCACAGGTTGGAGCAGGTGAGAAGGCCGCACACTGATGACGCTAGAGTACAGGAAGAAAAGTTCATCAAATAGATTACAGGGTCTGAATCAACGCACGGATCTGTGCCCCACGGCACCTCTCGGAGCCGCACAATGCGGATGCTCACGAACAAGATGGTCAATTATTATTATTATTTGCTTTCATGTTCCACCGGAGTCCCAACGTGAAGTTAATGCAGACTCCTCCCCTAGGGCTGTCACAAGATGGTCAAGGGTCAGTAAAGTAGTCTAACCCATCGTTTGGCGAACAGCTGGATTTATAACAAAATGCCCACCTATAACTAACTACCGACCTAACAGCATAGCACACAACAGGGTCGAACACCATCCAAGAGGTAATAAGCCCTCATTATTTTCCGCCATCTCATTGGATAAAAACGAGCCGTAGTCTCTAAAAATCGACGTTTCAATACATGTTATACGAATGCTGTTCGATTGTCAGACCAGGAGAACAATGCAAGACTAAGATTTGGTTATACCATCGCAACCGCAACAGTCAATTAAATGGCAACTGCTCAAAAAAAATGCGCCATAAATAATTAACAATTAAAACTGTTCCCCCACAATCGCGAACTCCTTGTACAGTGAGGCTGGGGACGTGCCCAACTTCATCCGTTCACAGCACAGAATAAATTATGCGAGGGGCAAAACTTTGATCCTGCAATCCCTCTGACCCAAAATAGTCAAGTAACATAGAAGATTGGCCACCGTTATTATAAAGAGTTCAAGGGAAGTTCCTTCTTAACTTCCCCTTTATACTAGACTGGCATGTTACAGAATTCGAAGCTTCAAACTGATCACGACGGCTTCCCTTCCAGTGGTGGTGCAGACGACCGAAATCCCGTCCTGGAGGTTGCCACTGGTGTTCGTCAGGTAACATTTTTACGTTCGTATGGCGGCGGGGACAGTCCACAGAGTCTGTGACAACGAACCTCTGGTTTATTTCCCAGTTAGTCTCTAGTGCAAATAGTCTACCAGTCCACCTCTAGTAAATTCGAATAAAAACCCATTTCAAGGAAACTCAAGTCTTAAAAACCTAGAGGCGCAAAAACAAACTATAAATAGGTTAATAAAATATGTCTGCCCCCAGCTTTCCACTACCACCAGAGTACAATAATTATTGGCCTCAGAGCTACACACTTAGGAAAGAGGAAGCTCACGTAAGTATAAAGGAAAGGTCTATGATATTACAAGATGCACCGAAATATAAAAATCGAAAAATAATTATATTAACGATCAAATTTAATTTACTTAGTTTTATTGCAGTTTTCTTTTTCAATCGAATCATGCGAAATAGCAAGTCTGATGAAAATTTAAGTTCAAGTCTTCAAACTAATACAGTGACCAGTGCACTACCATCATCCTAACGTATGAGCAAGACTAATGGATACGCGCGAACATGTTCTTCGTCAACGCTTTCATCGATTGACAGAAAAGATCCACTTTGCGCCACATCCCAAGATTCCGATCACGTATGTGTTGCACCATGTCCACGGCCACACGCGCCAGTTCACTATTCCTGGGTTTGCCTACTATAATTCCAGCGTCAATTGTCATTCCACCCAAAATTATTCATGTTAACAAGGGTTATCATCCCAGCAGGTTCCTACCTTCAAGAAGCAACGCCAAGACAATCGGCTTGCCCAATATCTTCGTTAATGGGAAGAGTAATTGAGCATAAATAGGCTTTGGGTAAATCTTCCAGCTTACTGGTACATTCAACCCATACTTCATTCCTATACATTCCCTATCCGCGACCCTGACTGAAGCCCGCCTACCTTCCTCAACAACCCCCGAGTCCGTGCTGACGGCCAGGCCGGCCTCTCCGTAGTGCACGGGACTGCAGGAGCGGCTGGAGTGCTTCCTACAGCGCTGGAGCGTGCCGTTAGGAAACAGCCACTGAACCTGGATGCCGACCACCTCCAGGCTTGACACCGGCGACTGAAGGCAGAGCGCAGAAGGAATTTTTTCTCAATTGTTCTCAGATCAGTTATGGGTAAAAAAATTCTTCCCAAAGCTCATTGCCATCTTTTCAACGCCGCGATGCAGCCATACCAAGGCCATGTTAATAAATCAAGACGTTCATTGACACACACAAGCGAAGAGCCATTTTTCAATAGCAATAAAGACTCTTAAAATAAAAAAGTACAATGAACAGCTAAGAACTTGTAACAGAGTATTTGGGAGTGTGGATGAAGGGTTAGGAAGGAATCTTACTTTCCTAGCTGAACATAAATGAAAGAATCAGACACGTCGCAATGCAAGAGCTATCAGTTGTGGAGTGCTGTAAAATTGACCCTATGCACTGGATCTTGTTGACACAAGGGGTTGAGATCAGACTGAGGTTCCTTACATAACAATTGGTAGGGAGAACTTTTATATTCACAGCTCAACTCATCGGGTAGCATAGAATTTCACGAGTGAGCCACTGACATAAGAAACAAAATTTCTTCGTTAAAAAAATCATGCCAGAGTATCCTTTTTTTTGATGCAGAACAAATTAATTGACTATGAATCTAATAAGCACAGCGGCAAGCAATGTACTTCTAACAGAATTGAGGTTTTGCGTTAACGGTAGGGAGGAATCTTCCTTTCCTAGCAAAACATAGGAACACGACTCCGAAAAAAGTCATGACGAAAGAGAAAGGCACGTTAGAAGTACACAAATGTGCAATATACCTTGATGACCAAGTATTGCGATCTGACATTGGAATCTAACATAAATCGGTAAAAAAAAAAATCTATTCATATCAACAGCACAATTCATTAGGTAGAAAAGAATCCGGCTGTATGGGTAGGTCTACGGCAGTCAGACTGCCAATGCCATAGCAAAATAATTGCTTTCATACACCAACCAGCGAGGTACTCTCAGGGCACGGTAACAATATTCATATGCACAACAGATCTACAATACGTATAAAACGATACATGCACAGCAAGCCGAAAATGCCTTCAACACGAATAATATGCACCATAAATCTAGAGGGCGTGTAATGATATGCCATACATAACAATCAAATCTGATCAGGTGACGATGCGAACTACATCACAACGTGTCTGAGGTCTTTATTTACATCATCCGCTAAACACATCGGGTATCAAAATGTTAGGGTATGTGTGGGCCCATGAGAGTTGGAGTTCGTACAGACTGATTATTGTACCAGCGTGAGTCATAACACAAATCAAAGTCCATAGGATGGGGCAAAACCTTTTAGCGTTCATCCCATCGTGTTATTAAGTAAACGAGCCCGTGAATGACCGGTGACGTACATCTAACTTTACGTGCTGCCCAACAGTAGCAGCCCTTTCGGATCACTACGAGGAACTGGAGGAATAGCCCAGCATATTCAAAGCATACAGTGAATGCAAGCTGTATACTCATGACGCAGAATGTTGCGATCAGACATCTTTTCAACAAAATTGGTTTACCATTGAATAGATACATTAGATAGCAAAGGTAGTGAGGTCATGGGTGAGTGTGAGAGCCACTGCCATACATGCCTGTGTGGGCAAGCACAAACTTCGCTGGCGTTCAAGAGCTCGTTGCACTTCTCTATCGATCTGATAAACAAGCCTTTCATGCAACTGGTGACCAAATATGTAGCAATTCGAACCAACGGAAATCAAAAGATTAGCTCGGTAAATTCTGGACCAGGAAGATCGCTCATAAACTCTACGGATTAAAATGCGAATGTTTTAGTTACTCCTGAAGAAGCCATCACAAAAGAGGACGAAGGACCAGCAAGCATCGCAATTGCTCGATCCGACCTCCTGTTCCTACAACTCTAAGGAAACGTTCATCTTGCCTAGAAGCAAGGAATAAAGACGAATGGGACGCGAAATTATCGTTTGATACGAGTGTTGCTTCTTACATCCAACGCCTTGTATTGTGTGACGGAGTGACCCGTCCAGGTCGCAGCGTTTATCTTGTTCAAGTAAGGATCCACCCAGTAAATCCTCTCTTTCGGTTCGTCAAGAGCGATGTGGCTGCAACCTTTGAGCTGGAAAATTAAATGCACGAGAGGTTTGAGTTACGCTTGATACGGACTCCGGCATTCTAGTGAGCGAATAAATATATGAAATCAATGCGGAGACAGGAAAACGCTTCATAGTCATGAACACCGGCAGTTTGAACTTGGTTCAAGATGCTTCGATGCTTCAAGATACATAAAACGATTCACAACTGGAACGATTCATTAGCTATTGTGAATTGCCGTTCGAAATTGTGATGCTCAAACCTACCAAGTTCTAGCAAATCTTCATTCATGTACAAATAAAAATAAATCAAAAATAAATATGTCCCAAACTTTGTTTAGGTCTTTTGCTCAAAATCTCTATATATTAACGAAGCTTCATTCGATAGATTGTGACTGTCGAACGTTATAATGATCTCAAAAAAAATCATAAACGTAACATCTACTATCGTCATTCATAACTAACGAATGAATTTGTTCAAGAATAGTTGCGATAAAAACAGTTGAGAAGTTCCGTCAATATAGTCATAAAATTTCAACAAATATATCCCTAGGCAATCGATACTCTTCGAATTAAGAACTTCATCAGGGTCGCATGATATTTACAATGGAATATTTCACTATGAACATTCTCGAAGTCTCATGCCCGAATTCCTTCATGCTAAATACAGTCCTCGAGTATGATGCATAAACCGATATACCAATGGCCACTAACCCCCTTTTCAAGAATCACGTTCTTGAAAGATCCGTCCAGTCTGGCTCTGAAGATTCGCGCCGTGGGGGAGACGATTGATCGTTCGCAAAAGTATAGCATCCGCAACTCCGCGGCCACAGCCAGCGACGGCACCTCCACGTCTGCTGCTTCGTGCACTGTTCGGCATACGCCTCTGCGCAGGCTGCATACCTGAAGGATTGAAATAGACGATTGAGAGACTCGACAATTCTACCGAAGAAACAGACGCCAGTCTGCCAGCTCCTTTAGATTTGGGCTACATTTCCACCGGAGGCTCAACGAGAGTCACCGCACGCTCCCCGTAGGGAATTTCAAAAAGGTGTACCTCTTCATCAAAGCTCAGAAAAGAGCGCTTCCACCGAAGGCCCCCGAATCAATTCCCTACGGAAACCTACTCCTAATAGGCCTATCCAAGCTTTGAAAAACGAAAACTTTTGTTTGAAGATCAAATAGATTAGACACCGAAGACTAATAAATACATTCCCCTAAGGTTAGCTCGACTGTAATTTCAAGAATCAGCGTTCCTCCACGAACCAAGCAGCATGCACAGTTTCATTGTAGAGCTTCACCTGGACAGTAGCTCCTGCCTGCCGCGAGCCCCGCAGCTGTTGGGACACGTAGACGTTCCTGCCGCGCCCGTCGAGCGCAAAAGAAGGGCGCTTCAGCCCACTCAGGATCGGAGTCCAGCGCAGGGAGCCCGCGCTGAGGACACCCAGGCTACCATCGGCTGGGAGGGAACGATTGGAGGTTGGGCCTTAGCGGGCTGACAAATCGTCCAATGGTTGAATCAAATCTATATTTAGGTGTTCGAAGACCTAACCATCCCTTGTCTCAAAGTACACTAAGCGGCTTGCAAATACTAAATTAGACGGTTAAAACTTTGCTTTTGCAGTCGTGTGATTGTAAAATCCCACCCGAAGAATCAGGAGGTTCAAAAATCTGAATGTATTCCGTGTTAAGGAACCCTTCCAATGATCTACCCCAACTCACTGGTGATGACGACGGTGTTTTTGGTGACTCGATCGACCTGCACTGCAGTGATATTTGTATCTTTGGGCAGCGGCAGGGGCAGAGCCCCGGTCTGTCGGGCCTCAGTCTGCCCAGTCCCCAGCCAACGCAGCTTTCGCCCCAACACCAGCGCCACACGAGAGTGCCCGCCATCTGGTGGAACAGGAGGAATGGGCCGCATGAGTAGGATATGTTATTCAAAGCCAAACTATATCATCAGCTATTAAAATTCAGACTTTCTCAACGGTAGAACTACGCACTGAAGGTGGATTCATCACAATCAATGTTTCCAATACCAATTCAAAGGGTCTCCCAATATATGAATTGCGTATTGATACATCAGTTCATCGAATGTCTACAAGACTACATGTATCCTGATATTCTTAGGCAAAAAAAAAGACTTGAAATTAGCAATGTATCACCCCAGCAAGCAGTAAATTTATTTGTCTATTATTTGCTTTTATTTTCCACCGGAGTCCCAACGCGAAGTTAATGCAGACTTCCCCGTAGGGCGGTAGCAAGCAGTAAAGGCTGCAGAGGGCGGCAAGATCTTATGAATCACACCCTCCCGCGTGTAGGTCTACAGGACGCTACGTTGAGCGATTGCTTGTAGCCTTAGAAACGGGGTAAGCGTTCAAATGCCGCACAACCCTCCCACCTGCAGGTCTACACGTCACCGCGTCGGGCGCCAGCACGGAGCCGGGGCCGCAGAGGCAGGTGAAGCCCCCCTCCCTGTTGTCGCAGCGCTGTTCACAAAGGTCGCTTTCCTGGCACTCATCAACGTCCTGCAACAGAGCGATCACATTGCCACTCACCAAGATGTCTATAAGCCAAGTTAACATCAAGCAGGAAATGGGTCACCTATCAACCAGACAAGATTCATTCGAGCTTTGGTAATAAACACTGATGTTTCGTTTGTAGATTGAGCCAGTACCGCACTAGTGATGATCCTCTGACAAGTTAATTGCGCTGCTAACAGATCTCAGGTACGAGATCTGCACCCATTCAGAATCTCTCACACTCGATCCAATTAATTAAAAGACGTTGGTCCCTCACCAAGCAGTGGAAGCCGTCCTGTGCGAGCCTGTAACCGCCCTGGCAGGAGCAGCGTCGGCCGGCGGGTCCCGCGTGGCAGAAGTGGTCGCAGCCGCCGTTGTGGAGGCACGTCGAGTCTGAGGGAATGCGTGCGAGATTGATTAGTTGCCCTGTAGGAAGAATATGACGTCGCTGTGGAGGCACGTCACGTTTGAGGGAATGCGTGCTAGATTCATTAGTTGCCCTGTAGGAAGAATGAGAAGTCCCTGTGAATGCACGTCACGTCCGAGATAAGAGCTTAACTGATAAGTTACCCTTGAAAAAGTTTCGTCAGTGGGCCAATCAAACCATGGCTTCAAGGCAGGTCAGGTCGATAAAATAACTCCGAGGGAAACTGGTAAGTTAATCTGTATTTACCAAAATTCTGAATAAAATCCAATGATGGGAGAATAGGACACCAGAACTTTAACAGTCCTCGCCAAGCAGCTTTGACCTTGGCCAGGTAGTTATGCAGCACGGGTTCTTAAATGCCTCTGTTAGCGGATGTCCTCAACCCTTTCACCCCCCTTCCAACCCGTACCAATATCATATCACCAGGGGGAAAATTCGCGTTCTTCCCGCCCCTTACACCCAACTGCTGTCCCGCACCCACCGCAGTTGGCGTCCTCGTCCTCGGAGTTTGCGCAGTCTACCTCCCCGTTGCAAACTGCGTCTCCAGGGATGCAGGGGCCCAGGGAACCACAGGAAAACTGTCCCCGGTCACAGACTCCGCTTCCAATAGCGTCTATTTAGAAGTAAACATAACGCACAATGTTACACAATGTTGAGTTGCATTAGATGTTGGTTAAATTGGACTAGAACCTACAGCAACGCTTCTATGCCTGCACCGGGGAAGATTGCAAGCAGCACTTGGTATCAAATTGCCTACTTAGCCTAAATCTGCATGGCTTCCAGGCCTTCGGGAATGCAAAGCTTGGTTCATTGTAAGTCACCTTTGGTATTCATGACTGATTAGACAGTGAGGCGAATCACTGATTACACTTAGGAGTCTCACAGTCTTAGATTACGAGAACCGTGAAATTTGAGCATCTAAATCATAGAATAAGAGTTTGTTCCACTGACACAAAGTCGGACTGAAAGATCAACCAATGGCAAAGCTCGCTTCACTCTGCAGTAGTGGACCAGAAATAAAGCTTGCTTCACTCGGCAATAGTGGACTAGAATTAAAGCTTACTTCACTCAGCAATAGTGGGCCAGAAATGAAGCTTGAGAAATCACATCCCTCGTGATAAACAGTTGTATCAAAATCTTTTGCAACCCTCAATAAAATTCGAAATGGTCTATTTCTTTTGCAATCTCTTGTACATCAGCTTCATTCCGCCTTACTGTATAAACGTGTGCCTCAACTCAGATCAAACCCAAACCTACTTCTCAGGCGAAAGCCATTTCAAGTTTCATTTTAGTAGACGTGACGTCGCTTCGTCTCATCACTTTGTCTCTGCAGCACTGTCAGTTTACGAAGCTCGAAACCGATCAACTTCAATTTAAAGATATTTCTTCCAAAAATGACCCTATGCGTAATCTTCGTAGATGGATTTTACAATTAACCTCTATTTGTCGGCACAGTCCGAAGAAGTTTCTAGATGAGTACCTGTTGAAATTTCAAATTAGTTCGCCTCTATACAACTACAGTAGCGGAACTTTCAAACGGTAACTTGAAGTATGCAGGTTTGATCTTGAACGTACAAAAATTCTTCCATTATATTCATCTTCCATGATGCTATTTACCATGTCAACCAAGATACCGTCTTCTTAGACCATTTTCTCAGCTTTTGTTTACACTCATTTCCTGTCCTCTCGTCCATCAAGAAAACTATTGAATTATCAGACTATTCTTATAAATGAAGATTTTTTTCTCCTGGAATGTACGAAGTCGTGTTAATGTAAAATGCAAACTACCACCTCTGTGCAGAGGGCTGGCGCTCACACAGAGCTACCAAGAATAAGCGTAGGAATTGTACAACTAACGAAGCTCTGATCACAGGTCTCTCCTGAAGCACCTTGTAGGAAGAGTCACAAGCCACAGGAAGCGAATGTTCGTCATTAATTGCGAGTGTGATTTCGGTCATTCTCCCGTCACAAGTTTCGCACATGAGAGCGCGCTGCCGGCCTACACAACTCAACGAATTTCTCAGCAGTGTTAAACCGCTTTATTTAGCCTCAATTAGGATTTCGGTGAACCTACATTTTTCGAACAAATCTTTGCTACCAAGATGCACGAAAAAATCATTCTGCATTCCACGAAGACTAACTAAATTTTTAAATCACTAGCGAGCACCAGTTGAAGCCTCATCACAGAATACAGAGCACTAGTTGACGACTCATCACAAAAGTCAATCAAGCAGTTGAACTTGCCAAACATGTTGTCGCCTGGCAGAATTAAGATCTCTGGACAGGCTACAACGGTTTCAAGTAGAGTCACGCATTGAAACAAAGGACGAAGAACTCTAGAAACAAATGGGCTCGCCAATCTTCGGAATTTGATATTTAACTCTGCCTACGAGACCAGTACCTCGTCGTGTCATGAGTTGAGCCAAGGGTCTCTCAAGGCGACAACTCCACGGATTATATTATTATTTGCTTCAATGTTACACCGGAGTCCCTACGCGAAGTTAATGCAGACTCCCCCGTAGGGCGGTCGAAGAGTTGTGAATTAGGTGACGCGTAGATTAAGAGTTTGAGAGCAGTTTAAACGCAGTCGCAGCAGGTTTAAACGTAGCTGGGGTTGGTCTAAAAGAGTATCTAAGTAACAAAGTAACACAATAAATTTGACATAGGCACCAAGCAAATTTGGTGCGGCTACAAAAAAGGTTTAACATGAAAATAAATTCAACAAGTTTAAAAGAGTAATTCTAGCGCGGATACAGAGTAGGCCTAGCACATACAAATCGTACTAAATAACGGATATCTAGAGTTTATTCTAAAGAAAAATATGAAGAGCAGGTTGATTGCAGTCTTTTGTAGCGGAGTGGTAGCGGCTCCCTCCATTCTCCGCCGGAGCTCCAACGTGTAGTCACAGAGGGCTTCTTCTTGTGGCACGACGGTCCGGTGATTTTGCACAGCTTTGTGCACGAAGTCAAAGTAAGAATTTTCAATTGGTGCGCAGGGAGGACAGAGAGTTCGGGATCGGAGATGATTCAGATCTAGCAACTTCTACACTACCTCGTATAGGCCTGTGTGTTTTCCAAAAGCGATCAGTTTTTTGCGGTGTTCCGTTTCCGTGAGCAGGCGTTGTAGGCTGTAC
>SDVV010025182.1:0-12464 GCA_016164225.1 Gammarus roeselii
TTTCAGTCAAACCCTCAGTCGGAGAATGGGAAACGAAGTTCACCAACAGAAAAGACCAAGTGTTCATCAACCGCTTGTGCACGGGACACACGTGGATAACTCACAACCACCTGATGGATGTCCACATAGGACCAAACGCACCACCTCGCCCCTGCTGCCACCAAGTGGCTAGCAGCGTGAAACACTTACTGATGGATTGCAACGCACTCGCGGCAGCCCGACTAGCGTTCCTAGATCCCCCCGTGCAACCTACAAAGCCTACTCACGGACCCAACCTACCGTAAAAAGCTTATTGCTTTCGGAAAACACACCGGACTATACGAAGCTGTCTAAACCTCAGACACCTGTGCGAATGAGGTGGTCCCTCCACCTCACTACGCACAGAAACAACTACTCATTTTACGAAGATACGCATTAACTCTATACTCTCTCGTACGCGCTAATACGCGAATATGCCACAATTAAAATATGTACTGACTTCATTTTGACAAAGCTAATATTTTCGCACGCGAGGTTGTGCGGACTTACCTAAACCAACGACGGTCGCGCCCAACGGGGGAGCCTATTATGACTCACGTTGAGGCTCTGGTGGGAATGAGGCCCAAATCAATCAATCAGGATGGCCGCGGTGGTGGGATTTTCGTCCGAGTATCAACTGTACGCCCCTCACCTCAAGTTGGTATGCTCATGAGGATCGCGGTGGAGAGGTGTGCGGCCAAGCATCCACTGTTTGCCCCACAAGCGAGTGCGTCAAATTGTAGCCTATGAGGAGTGCTGACATAGTCCTTGCGTTTTCGGCCCTGTACCCTCCCTCTCGCTGTCGATGTAAAGCTCCACCTAATCACGACGTTTTGGGCATGAAACCAGGACGGCGGTTGGCGTCCCTCGACGGGCAAGATGCCCCAATCAAGCACCAGTGAAAGGTTCGTAGAAGGCGCTGTAAACTGCCGCTCCCCCTTATCGCTAATCTGCGATGGAAGAGGTTGACGTACCAAATATAACTAGTGAGGCATGAGTCCCAATCGTGCTTATCAGTAATTTGTCATCCCCGTTGTGGACCTGCTGTCTGGAGTGGATACTTCTCTCTTGGGGACTAGGAGAGTGGTTATCCTCGCCCACCGTAAGGGGGAAGTGACCGCCCTCCGACAGCGAGTTGTCTCAACGGACAACCGTGAAGACACGTCATCCTCGCCCACTGTAAGGGGGAAGTGACCGCCCTCCGACAGCTAGTTGTCTCTACGGACACTAGGGCCTTCCACCAACCCCTACCCTATACTACTGTCATTAAGGTCTATACGAGTCATTCTGCTATTGATGTCCGGCCTTTGGCCAGGCTATGATTTGTAAAATATCCTAACTTATACAGAGGAAGCGAATGGGCGGAGTTGGCAGTTGAGACAGTTGCTATTTGCAGATGATACGGCCCTGGTGGCGGATTCAAAGGAGAAGCTATGTAGGCTGGTGTCTGAGTTTGGTAGAGTGTGAGAGGAGGAAGCTTCTGGTGAACGTGGGTAAGAGTAAAGTAATGAGATGCTCGAGGACTGTCAATGCGGATAAAATTAATGTCACCCTAAATGGAGAGCTCTTGGAGGAAGTTCAGTGTTTTAAGTATCTGGGCTCCCATGTGGAGATAACTGAACTATCCACGGACATATCGTTTAGATGTCCCAGTCAGTTAACTGTAATAATTTCTAATTTGAGCGCATCTGCTGAGACCGCAATGTTTTGCTCTTTAGCCTGCTTACGCCTCTTGTTCCTCCTCGACACATTCCGCCGTAATAACAGATTCCACTGACATACTGGTCGGACATTAATGGATATCAACTCTTCTCGTCCAGTGACTCAGGGATTACGTGGCTTAACTCCCGCCATCCTCTGGCCTAAAACAAACACGTCTAAAGGCTCCGCACTTAAATGTTGCGGTATAAAAGATGTAAGTTATAGCTCTTGAATGCACTATCTTCATCTCCTGCTAGAATGCAAGCGCTGTGGCCGGAAAGTACTTCTCCTCCTCCGCGAAGCTCCGAGGTGTAGAGCCTGTTTGAGTACATAATGCTTGGATTTCGCTCAAAATATAACACTGACGGTCGACACCCTCAAAACACAAGGTGGAGATATTAAAAGTGAATGAAAAACAAGTTGTCTGCGCTGGCCAACTGGTAGGAATGCGATGTTGAGCCTGCTTCACAACCTATAAGCCCTTAGGCATTGGGCCTAATGGCCACAGCGCTTCCACTCGAGCATTTCAGCAACAAGGCCACCATCTTTAAAAAGCTACGTATAACTTCTTCATTTTCGTTATGTATAAGAATTAAGAATAATTATACCACTCAAAATTTCGGATTAACTTTAATGTAGAATTTTTTTGTGACCACGCACATATTTGAGTGCAAATAGCAGAATTGATTAAATGTGAGGCCTATAACGGAGGTCACGAAGACTCAACTAACGGAGGTCACGAAGACTCGACTCAAACTTAGTTGGAGGTGAGCCCTTAATTTGCGGCCTATAACGGAGGTCACGAAGACTCGACTCAAACTCCGCTGGAGGTGAGCCCTTAATTTATGCCTATAACGGAGGTCACGAAAACTCGACTCAAACTCCGCTGGAGGTGAGCCCTTAATTTGCGGCCTATAACTGAGGTCACGAAGACTCGACTCAAACTCCGCTGGAGGTGAGCCCTTAATTTGCGGCCTATAACGGAGGTCACGAAGACTCGACTCAAACTCCGCTAGAGGTGAGCCCTTAATTTGCGGCCTATAACGGAGGTCACGAAGACTCGACTCAAACTCCGCTGGAGGTGAGCCCTTAATTTCATCTTCCTGATATTTCGAAGTGTTGATGTGGAGGAAGTTCAGTAATTGAAGTACCTGCAATCTCATTTGGAGAAGACTGAACTAGTGGAAGCAATGGTGAAAGGCTGAGTGATGGAAGTAAGTAAAGTGTTGAGTGCACTAAAAAGTGAGTTGAACTATTGGACCTTCAGTACGGGAAACGAGAGAACGTTGAGTAAGGGGGTAGGTGTCCCAGCTGTGTGATACCGAGCTTAAACGCAAGAGGCAAGCTAAGAAGAAAAAAGAATTGTTTGAATGTTTTCGAGATGAATTATTTGAAAAGGAAAAGGATTGAGTTCCGAGATGGTGAGGATGGATGATTGAAGATGCGTGAAACGGGCAGTGAAAGCGAAGTTGAGTGGGTCTACGCTCACCTCCACCTGAAGCAGGCCCTGGGGAGAAGAAACCTTTCTGTGGAGGGTGCAAGTGAGCATACAATGGATAGGTCTGAGTGTGAAATGATTGTCAATGAATGAGTTTGAACGCGGCCGTGATGCGCTTTTCCCCCCATGGCTACCTCGTTAAGATGGACGTGGGATAGGGGACTGCCCGACAACTATAATATTCAGATAGAACAGTCATCAGTCCCTATCACTTTCAGGTGAAAACTGTACCACGTTAACATTTTTAGACTCAAATTTTAATCACACTGGTAACCTCTCTCCAGGCACGAGCTGGACGCTGGTGGGTAGCGGCGTGTCGGACCTGAGCGTGGCGAGCAGTGGGGAGGTGTGGGCAGAGGTGAGCCTCTCCCACAAGTCCGCGCCCAACAAGAATAAGGACATGAGCGACCCCGGCACCGCTGGTGTGGAATGCTGGGGCGCAGAATAGGCATCACCAAGGACCAACCGCTCGGCACGGACTGGCAGTTTGCGGCCGGGACAGGCTGGGGCACAGTCAACGCTAAGATGATGCTCTCGCGGGTGTAGACTGGCGTTAGAACGCTAGATCGTTCGATCAAAATATTGTTATAGACGTTCTTAGTACATTTGTTCTGAAAACCGCTCATAGGCATCTGTTTGATTCTCTGGCCGCATGAAGTCACAGCCCAACAGGGGAGGGGGGGATGAACACCCACCCTTGTAATCCTACAGACTCCCCTCTTCTTAACCCTTCACTATCTCCTTTTCTTCCCCATCCTGAATTTACTTGAATTTTTTATTTACCTCATTTGCATCTTATGTTTATTTCCTCCCCCTCTTTTCAACTCTGAAAATAGTTGTTCCACTCAGGTCCTATTTTTTTCTGTTCGAGGAAATAATAACAGCCAAGTTGCACTTTTTTCATGCACCCTTTTCTACGACTCTCCCCTTTTTTCTTCTTTCTATTCTTGCTGTTCTCATTCGTGCGATTCCCTACACTGAGTGTTGATCTCATGCATGGGATCCTCGTTTCCTGTCGCGCCTTTGTCTTCCCCCTCAGCCTGTGATGGGGCGCATTGCACCCGGCCACTTGAAGGCAACTGCGAATCTTTGGGGCTCTGGAACACAGTGGGTTCAGTGATTTCGCTCCTTGCTGCCACCCGGGGAGTGCTGGGTCCACATGGCCTCAGCACCATAGGAATTCCTGTACCTCCTGTGGCACTTATGCATACCCTTGACATGCGCTGCGTAAAGGACATCGACTCTGAACAGAAGTGATCTCTATCACTCCAATCTAATGAAATGGTCTATAGATTGATACAGCTCTGGTTGCTGGTCTGACGTTCGGCACCAAATGAAGCCAACTCCAATACGCTAGAGAGCCTCGTAATTTGAAACTAATATTTTTTAAGGACTTTGTTAGATTAGTAGATGCGACTACGAAGAGTTATACTGGCCAGGATCGTCTGTCATATGGTCTTAGATATAATAGTAGATTTCTACTCAGAGGTCTATTGCAGGAAGCGGTACTGGAGACGCAGTGCTTGCTTGTCTCTCACGGCTGTGAAGACAATTCTCAAAGCAAAATTATGGTCTCAAAATTAGTGTAGCTGATGTGTATTGCTAGTTAAATAAACAAATCATATGTATGTAGTCCTTGGCTGAGGTCCATTCAAACTAATGGTGATTTATTGCGAGCAAATTAGTTGATAGTTGAGTAGTATAGTTGACGAAAATAATATGGGAAAAATATTCAAATACAGCTCATTTTAATGACCTCTAGTTCTGGGTTCTAGCATAACTTTCACATCACGGTTTATATCGTCTTGTTAGATAGCCATTTCAATGGCATCTTGTAACAGCGCTTATGGCTAGCTCATTACACCAATGCATGTAAGTACCGTGAAATCACATGCAGGCGGGTGGTAGTACCATCTGTCCACTGTCCTTTTAAACTTCCATTCATCTTCTGTACTATCTTCTGCTCTTGATTCTCGAAGTGTCGCTTTTTGAGCTATTTGTTGTATATTGACTTCAAGACGTTATTGTTTATCTTGTCCCGACTCACTCTCGGTCTTCGATGTCGTCCGAGGTCTGAGTCTTGGCGCTCGGAAAGTGTTTCAGGGCCGAGCGGTTTTGACACCTGTAACGGGCTTTCACCTGTCGGGGCTTTTTGGCCTCCGACAAAGAACAAAGACTTCGCTCTCAGCAACAAGTAAAGCAGCGCTTTTGTTGTTGGCCGCGTTCCACTTGTTCTGGTCCTATTGTTTTCCTAAATATAATCAAAAATACATCCAATTTTTATTAATATTGTGCCCATGTTAGTATTTCTAGATTTGATGTTTGATTCGTATTTTAATTTATAATCATGCAAAAGTATTCAATTGTGATGCGTGCATATTTTTCGCTGTGTAAGAGAGACGTTTACCATTTGTAGCATAGGTGTTCAAGCTGCTTGTATTATACGCTATGATATTTCCTCATTATAAACCTATAGCATTTTTCTTATGTCCGGCCTGTTTATTCAGCGTTTGTGTTATTCATAGTCTAACTATGCTTAAAATAGCCCAGTTTAATTGTAAATTTCAGTAGGTGTAATTCTGAACTTTTAGCCATGTTCCATAAATGTTATCCCTTATTATGTGATCATCATTAGTGAAGCCAACTGTACTGTGATATACGATGATTCCTTCTGTTAAGTCTTGTTGCAATTTTTAGTAAGAAAAGGAAATAATGGGACACTTCCTATAGATGAGAAAAGCGGGGCACGATGTGAACGAAAATATGCAAATCCGTGAGATGTCGAATAAAATAGTTCCAATTTTCCCCCGCATATGACAGAATTTACAACGAAATCGTACTGCAGATTTTTTTACGAATTTTCTCATTAGTTAAAGTACTATCGGTTACAAAGGTAGACCTTATTTTCTAATTTCGCGTTTTATTTAAATTTTATTTCGAATAAAATTGTATGCAGTTAGGTAAGTTTCAAGGTTGTATGTTTACAGCCAAACGTCTAGAGGAAATGCAAATGTAAAAATATACACTAAAAAATATACAATCTCGGTGCAGGAATGTCGCAAGGAAAACGCGAAATTAATAATAAGGTCTCTATCTTTGTAACCGATAGTACACACCTCAAATTACGATACTGCCCAAACTAATAGACTACCTTTACATGTGTCGAGGCCTATGGGTAGCCGCCCACTTGCGAATCTGGCCTTCGCTGCGTGCATGAAATTCTAGTCATTCCCATGTCTGTATTTTTTATCTCTTCATTCTGGTTACTAGTAGTTTGCTCCCTCCAGTGTGCCCAGTACAAATAACGGTTTCTATTGAGCACGAAGAAGAGCTCATGCGCTTCTTCGTTGCTCCTAGTAATTTGCTCCCTTAAACACGACACATAAATCGTGCAGCTATAACAACACCGACCGAATTTAATAATATTCTCTCATTATATTGGACAACTCGGCGAGTGTGATGGAAATAAGTCCGTTGTAAGGTAATTTGAGATGTTTGTTGGCACTTGTTGGTGATAATAATCGTAATCATTTATTTGATCAAGTTAGATATGACTTTGGACAATAATTTAGTCAATAAGTTCAGTGTTACTCCATCGGCTGTCCCGGTTTACCAGCAAGTTCAGCCTATTTCATTGTGTTCCGTCATTGTGGCTGTGTAGTACAGGCAGGTCCCCTACCATAGCAATTCTCTGTACCCTGCCTACGACGCTGAGTGTATTGTGAAAATGTAACATTTGGTGAATCGGAATAAAACTTTGTCCCACGAACGCATTCGGGAAATATGTGTGCCTGATGATAATATCTTTGCAAAATTGTCTGTAAGAAATCATTAACACTTAATTTTAGTATTTCGTATTTTGTGAGCTCTATTATTTATCTGTGCTCTTTTTTTATGATGATCAATTTTGGATTAGTTATGTAATTATGCATCGTTAGACGCCCGCAGGGGTCCAAGGCAGACTATGCGGTGGGTTAGTTAGTCTATTCCAACCTACGCTGGGAGAATTGGTGCTCTCCCGGCGCCTAATAAATGTCCGAGCACAGCTAGGCCTTTTGATGGCTAAATGGTAAAATCCTTATGATGTTGATCTTGGAGAGTGAAAGTCTTGAATAGCACTGAAAGTCTTGAATAGCACCCAGTCTCAAACGAGGCTGGTTGAGACTAGGTGACCCGGGAATGGGGGGTACTCGTGGGACCCGCGGGACTCGAGGGACCCGGGGGCTCTTCGGGAACCCGCGGGACTCTGAAGGCCAGGAGGATTTGGGGGAACCCATTTGGACCCTTCCAGGGCCTTTTGGGACATCCTTGAGACCCTTTGGGACCCCCTTGAGAAACTTTGGGGTCCGCTGGAGGCCCCTCTGAACCCTGGGACCCCTGCTTCCCTCTCCCCACGCTGTAAAACCCATACACAGAAAAATGTATATATATATATATATGAAATGCTTGAGTAGAACAATTAATTATTACAGTCTGCGGATTACTGGCACAGAGGGCGAGAGTTGCGTTGAGGCTGGTCGAGGTGCGTTGAGATCAGTCGTAACATGTTGAGGCGAGGCGAGTTGGTCACGACGA
Source organism: Gammarus roeselii (assembly GCA_016164225.1). Lineage (NCBI taxonomy): Eukaryota > Metazoa > Arthropoda > Malacostraca > Amphipoda > Gammaridae > Gammarus > Gammarus roeselii. The sequence continues at coordinate 7,793 of SDVV010025182.1, forward strand.
CCGAGACTGGCCGAAATTATGCGAGACAAGCCGAGATGAGCCGAGACGAGGGACTCGTGGGACTTGGGTTACCCTCCGGGATTTGTCGGCCTCTTTTGGGACCCGAGGTACCTCTGCCACCCTAAAATGCTTGGGTGAAAAATTTTGTTAATACAGTCCACATGATTACTAGCGCAGAGGGGGAGAGCCACGTCAAGGCTGGTCGAGTTGCGTCGAGATTAGTCGTAACATGTTGAGGCGAGTCGAGTTGGTCGCGACGAGCCGAAACCGGCCGAAATGATTCGAGACAAGCCGAAATGAGCTGAGACGAGGGGTCTCGGAAAGCTCGAGAAGACCCAGGGGGACTTGGATTACCCTCCAATTCATCGGGCTGTTTTGGGACCCAAGAGATCTATGCCCCCCCCCCCTCCATATCCCCTTGAACAATAAGTGCGAAATCAATAATCTGAGCAGTTTTTCTGCCCTTGACGAACTGCCCTCACTTTTTTTTTCACTATCCACAATTTTGTCATGTATTATGATGATGGTGTATTTGTGCGGGAGTTTCCGTTAGTGATTTTGTGAATGGGTGTTTTTTCTTCAGTCTGTGCTTGCTCGTGCGTGCACGGACCATATGAAGTTTCTGGGGTTGACCTATAGCTATAGAACAATGTGACGCGTTGCGGTTGGAGTTGATCTTATCCGTGAAGCCATAGACCTTGTACCAATTTCGACAATATTAACTGTACGCGCTGGCGCGCGTGCATATTACTCTTGGAGTTCTGAGTGGTGGTAGGCGGAGATTCGTTTTGTCTGAGTCTTTATCTTACCTGAATAGACCACCCTGCGGGGGAGTCTGCATTAGCTTCGCGTTGGGACTCCAGTGGAACATGGAGCAGCTACTGCTACTTACCTGAATAAATAGATTGTACATCTACTTAACTAGACCGCGTAGGTGTAAACATTTTGTTGCGTTGCTGTAGGAGCTGACTTAGTCCGTGTAGTCGTAAACCTTGTACCAGTCGCAACGATTATACCTGTGCGCACTTGCGTACGTACATATTACTGTTGAAGTTCTAAATGATTGGAGCGGGGATTTTTTTCGTCTGAGTCTTCCCTGAATAAATGAAGTGTACTATAATCGACCTACTAGGTCGTGTTGCATTGCAGTCGGAGCTGACTTTGTCTGTGTAGCCGTGAACCTTGTATCAGTCTCGACGATGCTGACTGTGCACACTAGCCTGCGTTCATGTTACGCTCGAAGTTCTAAATTGTTGTGGGCAAGATTTTGTTTCGTCTGAGTCTTACATGCATGTTCACAAGTACACATGGGTAAGGATGGCCCATGGTGCAATGGTGGAGAGGGCACTGATGGATTTTCTGCTGATATCGAGGAGAGTGGTGGGGGATGGGGAGGCTGCTGAATGTGCGGGTGTTGAGAGGGGAGGGTGGAGGAGTTTACAAGTGTAGTAAGACAACAACAGGCCTATTGGCTCAAACTAGGTTGCCTTTTGATAGCAAGAGGATCAATTCTGAAGTCGAACGTCTAAGAGAGCTTTGTGAGCTATTTGTTTTTTACTAACAAGAGGAAAGGGAACGGTTTAGCTATTTATCGGCGATTTATGTATAACTTATCGAGCCGCGACTTGAACGTTTCGATTGTATTGCTGTTTACAACCTCCGCAGGAAGTTTGTTCCATTCTTCGACAACTCTCTAGATGTATGATAAGGTCTTGCTCTGAAATGTCTTCGGAAAGGCCCTCCACATCGTCCCATGCGACATGTGTCGAGTATTCCTCCCAGCTGGCTTTCCGGTAGTTGAATCGAAGTTCTTGTGCGTCAGGATTGTTTGGTCAGTTAGTAAGGAGCGATATGATCATTGGGTTGTGATCACTGTCATGTGTTGAAGGCAGGACTCACCAAACGATTTGGGGAGCTAAAGTAGGGGAACAGATTGATAAATTGATGGCAGTTTCACTTTCGAGGGTGATCCGTGTGGGTTGTCCGTCGTTGAGATAGACCAGGTTGTGAGTATCTATGGTGTTGGCCATTATCACTTCTCTGGGGTCTGTTCTCACACTTCGTGGTAGCTGTTGAAGTCTCCAAGGAGGAGTACGGGATGTTGCGCAGCTAGTTAAGCAGATCGGTCATTAGTGCCTCCGTGAGGTCGTGGTTTCGTGACGAGTAGATAGATACCACTGTAATAGGTCTTGAGATACATATCTTCACTGCGACAGATTGGAGTTCTGTTCTCAGAGGGAGGAGGTGGTGAGGTATGTTTTGATGGATCATAAGTGCCACTCCGCCGTGTGGTCACATTATTGTGACCTTCATGAGGATGTATGACATATTGAGGGATAGAGAAGGTGGCTGTGCCGCGGAGTTTGATCTCCTGGAGGCCAACCACCAAAGGTTTTTGGATTGAGATTAGCGATAATAATTCATCTTTCTAGCTCCTAAGTCCCTGGCAATTCCACTGAAGTACTGTGCTGTTTTTGTGTTCATTTCGGATCTGTTTCACACCCAGATTTTGTTTGTCTGGAGCGGTCGCGTGGTTTGTAGGAACTTTCGTGGTGTTTTTGTCTATGAGGCGTAGGTGTCCTAGATCGAGAGCGTTCGCATGAGCGTCCGCTTTCTGTAGAACATGATCTCCTAGACTCACTACGTTCTCAGTTGTGAGTGCTCTTGTAGGAGGAGGAGGATGAGGGAGTACGATCTTTGTGTTTGCTTCTTGAGCGAGCACGTTTCTCTTCTATGGAGTTTTTTTAAACATTATGATGGGCTGAGTCGTAGTCGTTGGGATATTCGAGTCGAGTGCGATGCATGGTAGATCGATGGTTTGGGGTATCAGTTCTTCGTTAAAGATTTTCAAGGCGTCCTCGCGCAGGCGATGGTCGTTCTCACTTGTGAGATGTTCTGGTGTTGGGCATGTTAGCTGAGGGTTGAATGCCTCACTTTGGTTTTCGCTGGGTGTGGTTGCAGTTAAGACGATCAGAAGTCGTTCGACGCTCTGATCGAGGCGAGCTGTGGTTTGTAGGGTGCTACTAATCTTTTTTCTTCGTAGCGAGAGGATGTCGCGTATCACGCGGTCGTCGTCGGAGGAATCATCGTCTCTTAGCCTTTAGATTTTCGGGTTCCTGGACCTCTCCTCGTAGTCGACCAAGGCAGCATCCATCGCAGTGCTTTCCTGGGCACTGGTGGATTCATTGCTTGGGGCGCCCGCATCTATTTCGAGGGCGGTCACTGGGCTGGTTGTGGTATTGTTAGTACTGGAAGGGGATTTTGGGGTCATGGTAGTAGTTTGTGTTGACTGTACGCGTATATTGTCCGATGGGGTAGACTTAGTTGTGGATTTAACTGCTTTGGCGTAATTTAAATTACGGCAGTTTGGGTTTTCGTCGTAAAAGATTTGGATGGCTTGTTTTCGTGTGACTCCGCGGTCATTTTGTATGATTGTCATTGCTTTTTGGTCCATCTGCTTTGGGCAGTCGCGGTCACCTGCCTCATGGAGGCATGAGCAGTGATAGCATTTAGGTTGGTGAGCTGTGCAGTCCTTTCGGTCATGCTCGCCGGCGCACCTCTTACAGCGTTATGGCTGGCAGTATTTGATGACGTGGCTGTATTCCAGGCATTTTTTGCACATTGCAGGAGGCCATGTCGTCACAGGGTAAGTTTTTGCTTTTCCTTGTCCGCCCGGGATTTTTATAAATTCCGGTGTGTCACGTCCTGGGAAAGTGATTTGGTACGCGGTGGTGTGGATGTTTCGCGGTTTAATCCATTTTGCTAGGGAAACGTTGGTGATTCCATAATCCTTTGCTAAACCCGCTTCAAAAGCCCTTAGGTCAGTTTTGGGAGTGTAGTTGGAAGTGTATATAATTCGTCTTGTAGCATTGAAGAACGGATGTACTTCGACAGCTACCTTGTGTTTGTCTATTTTGTTAATCCTTTGTATAGCGTTACTTGGCTCAATATTAACGACGTGGGCCAGATACTTCTTGCCCTGTCGATTAATGTTTATAGGTCTGCCTCCCAGTTGTTTGGAAAGCGAGTTCATTATGGCGAATGGGTTCATTGAGAGGGGCAACTTGGGTAGCACCACTATCAACAAGCGTGATGAGGAAGTGGGTAGGGAATGATGCTGATCTTCTCTCCTGGGTGGGAGGGTCATCTTGGGGGGAGCGAATCGCGGCCGCAGCCTCTCGTCGCCCGACTTTGTGCTCAGTTTGATATTGCAGGATCTCTCTCTCAGTCTTGTCCTTGGGGCCGTCTTCGTGTCCCGTAGGGTGGCCGTTTACTTTGCAGTAAAAGCAGTGAGGTTCTTCGGATGGGCACGACAAGGGATCGTCTCGCTTATCGTGGTCGTCCTGGGAGCAGTGTGAGCATCTTTTTCTTCCGTTACAATTTTGGCTCGTGTGTCCGTATTTTTGACAATTGTAGCATCGCATCGGACGTCTTTCGAAGGGTGTAACCTTGGTTTTGGCGTCAAAGAAGGGTATATCTATGTAGTTAGGTGGGGTGGGGCAATTGAATTTAAGCAGAAGGGCTGTGGTGGTGTTTCTTCTTGGTTTGATTTTTGGTGCGGTTTTCGCTTCAACTATACATTCCTCGTATTGGACGAGTCCGGTGATGAATTCATCGACTTCATCACTCGGGAGATTCTCGATGTAAATCAGGCCTGAACTCATGGAAAAAG
>SDVV010025183.1:0-12464 GCA_016164225.1 Gammarus roeselii
ACACAACGCCGAATGCAAAACGTTGACATGATCTCCACTGAGTGAGTGTTTGAACCCACACAATGCCGTAGGCAAACCGTTGACGTGGTCTTCAATAAGTGTGTGTTTGAAACAACGCACGACGGATGCAAACCGTTTTCATGGTCTCCACTAAGTGAGTGTTTGAAACAACACAACTCCGTCTGCAAGCCGTTGACGTGATCTCCACTAAGTGAGTGTTTCAAACAACACAACGCCGTATGCAACCAGTTGACGTGGTCTTTACTAAGTGAGTGTTTGAAACAACACAATGCCGTCTGTATACCGTTGACGTGGTCTCCACTAAGTGAGTGTTTGAAAAAACACAACGCTGTATGCAAACCGTTGACGTGGTGTTCACTAAACGAGTGTTTGAAACAACACAACGCCGTATGCGAACCGTTGACATCGTCTCCACTAAGTGAATCTTTGAAACAACACAACGCCGTAAGAAAACCGGTGACGTGGTCTCCACTAAGTGAGTGTTTGGAACAACATAACGCTGTATGCAAGCCGTTGACATGGTCTTCACTAAGTATGTTTGAAACTACACAACGTCGTATGCAAACCGTTGAAGTGGTATCCACTAAGTGAAAAAACACAACGCCGTGTGCAAACAGTTGACGTGGTCTCAACTAAGTGAGCGTTCGAAACAAAACAACGCCGTATGCAAACAGTTGACGTGGTCTCCACTAAGAGAGTGTTCGAAACAAAACAACGCATATGCAAACTGTTGACATCGTCTCCACTCAGAGAGTGTTTGAAACAACACAACATCATATGCAAACTATTGACGTGGTCGCCATTAAGTGAGTGTTTTAAACCACACAACACCGTATGCAAACCGTTGACGTGGTCTCCACTAAGTTAGTCTTTGAAACAGCACAACGCCGTAAGCAAACCGTTGACGTGGTCTCCACTAAGTGAGAGTTTGAAACAACACAGCGCCGTATGCAAAATGTTGACACGTTCTCCACTTAGTTAGTTTTTGAAACAACACAACGCCGTAAGCAACTCATTGAGGTGGTCTCCACTAAATGAGTGTTTGAAACAACATAACAACGCGTGCAAGCCGTTGATGTGGTCTCCACTAAGGGAATGTTTGAAACAACACAACGGTGCATGCAAACAATTAACGTGGTCGCCACTAAGTGAGTGTTTGAACCAAACAACGCGTATTCGAACCGTTGACGTGGTCTCCACTAAGTTAGTGTTTGACACAACACAATGCCAAATGCAAACCATTAACGTGGTCTCTACTGAGTGAGTGTCTGAAGCAACCAAACGCCGTATGCAAACCGTTGACGCGGTTTCCACAGAGCGAGTGTTTGAAACAACACATCGCCGTTTGCAAACTGTTGACGGGATTCCGACTAAGTGAGTGTTTGAAACCATTTAATGCCACAGCAACCCTCTGACGTGGTCTGCACTAAGTGAGTGTTTGAAACAACACAACGCCGTATGCAAACAGTTGACGCGGTCTCCAATAAGTGAGTGTTCAAAACAACATAACGCCGTTTGCAAACAGTGGACGCGGTCTCCAATAAGTGAGTGTTCGAAACAACACAGCTCGTGTGCAAGCCGTTGACGTGGTCTCCACTAAGTGAGTGTTTGAAACAACGCAACGCCATATGAATACCGTTGACGTGATCTCCACTAAGTGAGTTTTTGAGACAACACATCACCAAAGGCAAACCATTGACGTGGTCTCCACTAAATGACTGTTTGTAACAACAAAACGCCGAATGCAAACCGTTGAAGTGGTCTCCACTAAGAGAGTGTTTGGAACAACACAGAGCCGTATGCAAACCGTTGACGTGGTCTCCACTATGAGAGTGTTTGGAACAACACAACACCGTACGCAAACCGTTGACGTAGTCCTCACTAAGTGTGTGTTTGAAACATCACAACACCGTTTGCATACCGCTTACGTGGTCTCCACTAAGTGAGTGTTTGAAACAACACGATGCCGTATGCAAACCGTTGACGAGGTCTCCACTAAGTGAGTGTTTGAAACAGCGCAACACGTATGCAAACCGTTGACGTGGTCCCCACTAAGTGTGTGTTTGAAACAACACAACACCGTTTACATACCGCTTACGTGGTCTCCACTAAGGGAGTGTTTGAAACAACACGATGCCGTATGCAAACCGTTGACGAGGTATTCACCAAGTGAGTGTTTGAAACAGTGCAACATGTATGCAAACCATTGCCGTGGTCTTCGCTTTGTGAGTGTTTGAAACAACACAATGCCGTATGCAAACCGTTGACATGGTATCCACTATGTGTATTTGAAACAACACAACGCCGTATGCAAACAGTAGACATGGTTTCCAATGAGTGAAACAACACAACGCGTATGTAAACTGTTGACGGGGTCACCACTAAAGTGGTGTTTGATACAACACAACGCCGTATGCAAACCGTTGACATGATCTCCACTAAGTGAGTGTTTGAAACCACTCAATGCCGTAGGCAAACCGTTGACGTGGTCTTCACTAAGTGAGTGCTTGAAACAACGCTCGACGTATGAAAACCGTTGTCGTACTCTCCACTAAGTGAGTTTGAAACAACACAACGCCGTATGCAAACCGTTAACGTGGTCTCCTATAAGTGAGTGTTTGGATAACACAATGCCGTATGCAAACCGTTGACGTGATCTCCACTAAGTGAGTGTTTGAAACAACACAACGTTGTATGCAACCCGTTGACGTGGTGTCCAATAAGGGAGTGTTTGAAACAACACAACGACGTATGCAAACCGTTGTCGTGGTCTCCACTAAGTGAGTGTTTGAAATAACACAACGCCGTATGCAAACCGTTGACGAGATCTCCACTAAGTGAGTGTTTGAATCAACGCAACGTTGTATGCAAACCGTTGACGAGATCTCCACTAAGTGAGTGTTTGAATCAACGCATCGACGTATGCAAACCATTGGCGTGGTCTCCACTAGATTAGTGATTGAAACAACACAACGCCGTATGCAAACCGTTGACGTGATCTCCTCTAAGTGAGTGTTTGACACAACACAACGCCGTATGCAAACCGTTGACGTGGTTTCCACTAAAAGAGTGTTTGAAAAAACTCAACGCCGTAAGCAAACCGTTGACGTGGTCTCCACTAAGTGAGTGTTTGAAATAACACAGCGCCGTATGCAAAATGTTGACGAGGTCTCCACTTAGTTAGTCTTTGAAACAACACAACGCCGTAAGCAACTCATTGACGTGGTCTCCACTAAGTGAGTGTTTGAAACAACATAACAACGCGTGCAAGCTGTTGATGTGGTCTCCACTAAGGGAATGTTTGAAACATCACAACGGTGCATGCAAACAATTGACGTGGTCTCCACTAAGTGAGTGTTTGAAACAATACAACGCGTATTCGAACCGTTGACGTGGTCTCCACTAAGTTAGTGTTTGACACAACACAATGCCAAATGCAAACCATTAACGTGGTCTCTACTGAGTGAGTGTCTGAAGCAACAAAACGCCGTATGCAAACCTTTGACACGGTTTCCACAAAGCGAGTGTTTGAAACAACACAACGCCGTTTGCAAACCGTTGACGGGATTCCGACTAAGTGAGTGTTTGAAACCATTTAATGACACAGGCAACCCTCTGACGTGGTCTCCACTAAGTGAGTGTTTGAAACGACACAACGCCGTATGCAAACAGTTGACGCGGTCTCCAATAAGTGAGTGTTCGAAACAACATAACGCCGCAGTCAAACAGTTGACGTGGTCTCCACTAAGTTTGTTTGGAACAACACAACAGCGTAGGCAAACCGTTGACGTGGTCTCCACTAAGTGAGTGTTTAAAACAACACAACGCCGTATGCAAGAGTTGACGCGGTCTCCAATAAGTGAGTGTTCGAAACAACACAGCTCGTGTGCAAGCCGTTGACGTGGTCTCCACTAAGTGAGTGTTTGGAACAACACAACGCCGTATGCAAACCGTTGACGTGGTCTCCCCTAGGAGAGTGTTTGGAACAACACAACGCCGTATGCAAACCGTTGACGTGGTCTCCACTAAGAGAGTGTTTGGAACAACACAACGCCGTATGCAGAACGTTGACGTAGTCCTCACTAAGTGAGTGCTTGGAACAACACAACGCTGTATGCAAACCGTTGACGTGGTTCCTACTAAGTGAGTGTTTGAAACAATACATCGTCGTATGCAAACCGTTGACGTGGTCTCCACTAAGTGAGTGTTTGAAACAATAGAACACCGTATGCAAACCGTTGACGTGGTCTCCACTAAGTGTGTTTGAAACAACTCAACAGCGTAGGCAAGTCATTGACATGGTCTCCACTAAGTGAAACAACACAACGCCGTATGCAAACAGTTGACGTGGTCTCCACTAAGTGAGTGTTTGAAACAGCACAACGCCGTGTGCAAACAGTTGACGAGGTCTCCACTAAGTGAAAGTTCGGAACAACACAACACGTATGCAAACGGTTGACGTGGTCTCCACTTATTGAGTGTTTGAAACAACACGACGCCGTATGCTAACAATTGACGTGGTTACCACTAAGTGAGTGTTTGAAACAACACAACGCCGGATGCAAACCGTGGACGTGATCTCCACTGAGTGATTGTTTGAAACAACACAGCGCCGTATGCAAACCGTTGACGTGGTTTTCACTAAGTGAAAACACACAACGCCGTATGTAAACCGTCGACGTAGTCTTCACTAAGTGAATTTATGAAACAATACAACGCCGTATGCAAACCGTTGACGTGGTCTCCATTAAACGAGTGTTTGAAAAATCAAAACAACGTTTGCAAACCGTTGACGTGGCCCCCATTAAGTGAGAGTTTGGAACAACACAACGCTGTTTGCATACTTTTGACGTGGTGTTCACTAAGTGAGTGTTTGAAACAACACAACGCCGTATGCAAACCGTTGACGCGGTCTCCACTCAGTGAGTGTTTGAAACAGTGCAACGACGTATGCAAGCCATTGACATGGTCTCCGCTATGTGAGTGTTTGAAACAACACAATGCCGTATGCAAAACGCTGATATGGTCTACACTAAGTGTATTTGAAACAGCACAATGCAATATGCGAGCCGTAGGCGTGGTTTCCATTAAGTGAAACAACACAACGCCGAATGCAAAACGTTGACATGATCTCCACTGAGTGAGTGTTTGAACCCACACAATGCCGTAGGCAAACCGTTGACGTGGACGACGGATGCAAACCGTTTTCGTGGTTTCCACTAAGTGAGTGTTTGAAACAACACAACGCCGTCTGCAAACCGTTGACGTGATCTCCACTAAGTGAGTGTTTCAAACAACACAACGCCGTATGCAACCAGTTGACGTGGTCTTTACTAAGTGAGTATTTGAAACAACACAATGCCGTCTGCATACCGTTGATGTGGTCTCCACTAAGTGAGTGTTTGAAAAAAACACAACGCTGTAAGCAGACCGTTGACGTGGTGTTCACTAAACGAGTGTTTGAAACAACACAACGCCGTATGCAAACAGTTGACATGGTCTCCACTAAGAGAGTGTTCGAAACAAAACAACGCATATGCAAACTGTTGACATCGTCTCCACTCAGAGAGTGTTTGAAACAACACAACGTCATATGCAAACTATTGACGTGGTCTCCATTAAGTGAGTGTTTTGAACCACACAACGCCGTATGCAAACCGTTGACGTGGTTATCACTAAGTGAGTCTTTGAAACAACACAACGCCGTATGCAAACCGTTGACGTGGTCTCCAATAAGTGGATGTTTGAAATAGCACAATGCCGTACGCAAACCGTTGACGTGATCTCCACTAGGTGAGGGTTAAAACAACAAAACGTCAAAGGCATACTGTTGACGTGATCTCAACTAAGTGAGTCTTTGAAACCACACAACGCCGTATGCAAACCGTTGACGTGGTCTCCAATAAGTGAACGTTTGAAATAGCACAATGCCGTATACAACCGTTGACGTGATCTCCACTAGGTGAGGGTTGAAACAACAAAACGGCAAAGGCATACCGTTGACGTGATCTCAACTAAGTGAGTGTTTGTAACAACACAACGCCGTATGCAAACCGTTGACGTGGTCTCCACTAAGTGAGTGTTTAAAAGCACACAACGCCGTATGCAACCCGTTGTCGTGGTCTACACTAAGTATGTGTTTGAAACAACACAACGTCGTATGCAAACCGTGTATGTTGTCTCACTGAGTGAAAAAACTAAAAGCCGTATGTAAACCATTGACGTGGTCTCCACTGAGTGAGTGTTTGAAACAACACAACGCCGTATGCAAACCGTGGACGGGATCTCCACTGAGTGATTGTTTGAAACAACACAGCGCCGTATGCAAACCGTTGACGGGGTTTCCACCAAGTGAAAATACACAATGCGTATGTAAACCGTCGACATGGTCTCCACTAAGTGAGTTTTGAAAAACACAACGCCGTATGCAAACCGTTGACGTGGTTTCCATTAAACAAGCGTTGAAAAAAAACGTATCCAACCGTTGACGTGGTCCCCACTAAGTAAGTGTTTGGAAAAACACAACGCCGTTTGCATACCGTTGACGTGGTGTCCGCAAGGGGGTGTTTGAAATAACACAACGATGTATGCAAGCCGTTGACGAGGTCTCCACTATGTGAGTGTTTGAAACAGCGCAGCGCCGTCTGCAAGCCGTTGACGTGGTCACTACTAAGTGAATGTTCGAAAATACACAACGCCGTATGCAAACCGTTGACATGGCAACCACTTTGTGTATATGAAACTACACAACACCGTATGCAAACCTTAGACGTGGTTTTCACTGAGTGAAACAACAAAACAGCGTATGTAAACTGTTGACGTGGTCTCCACTAAGTGAGTGGTTGAAACAACACTAAGCCGTATGCAAACCGTTGACGTGATCTCCACTAAGTGAGTATTTGAAACAACACAACTCCGTATGCAAACTATTGACGTGATTTCCACTAACTGAGTGTTTGAAACAACACAACGACGTATGCAAACCGTTGACGTGGTCTCCACTAGATTGGTGATTGAAACAACACAACGCCGTATGAAACCGTTGACTTGGTCTCCAGTAATAGAGTGTCTGAATAACACAACGCCGTATGCAAACCGTTTCCGTGGTGTTCACTAAGTGAGTGTCTGAAACAACACATCGTCATCTGCAAGCCGTTGACGTAATCTCCACTATGTGAGTGTTTGAAACAACACAACGCCGAATGCAACCAGTTGACAAGGTCTCCACTAAGTGAGTCTTAGGAACAACACGACGCAATATGCAAACCGTTGTCCTGGTTCCCACTAAGTGAATGTTTGAAACAACACAACGCTGTGTGCAAACCTTAGACGTGTATTTTCACTGATTGAAATAACACAACGCCGTATGTGAACCGTTGACGTGGTTCCCCTAAAGGAGTGTTTGAAACAACACAACGTCGTAGGCAAACCGTTGACGTGATCTCCTCTAAGTTAGTGTTTGAAACAACACAGCGTCGCATGCAAACCGTTTACGTGGTCTTCACTACGTGAAGGTTTGAAACAACGTATTGCCGCATGCAGCCCGTTGACGTGGTCTTCACTAAGTGTGTTTGGAACAACACAACGCGGTAGGCAAACCGTTGACGTGGTCTCACTAAATAAATCAACGCAACGCCGTATACAAACCACTGACGTGGTCTCCACTAGGTGAGTGTTTGTAGCAATACAACACCGTACGCAAATCGTTGACGTGATCTCCGCTAAGTGAGTGTTTGAAACAACAAAACGCCGTATGCGAACCGTTGACGAGGTGTCCACTAAGTGACTATTTGAAACAACACAACGCCGTATTCTAACCGCTGACGTGGTCTCCACTAAGTGAGTGATTGAAAGAACACAACGAAGTATGCAAACCGTTGACGTGGTCGTCACTAAGTGAGTGTTTGAAACCACTCAACGCCGTATGCAAACAGTTGACGCGGTCTCCGCTAAGTGAGTGTTTGAAACAACACAGCGCTGTATGCAAACCGTTGACGTGGGATCCACCAAGTGAAAACACACAACGCCGTATGTAAACCGTCGACATGGTTTTCATTAAACGAGTTTTTGAAATAACACAACGCCGTATGCAAACCGTTGACGTGGTCCCCACTAAGTGTGTGTTTGAAACAACACAACACCGTTTGCATACCGCTTACGTGGTCTCCACTAAGTGAGTGTTTGAAACAACTCGACGCCGTATGCAAACCGCTGACGAGGTCTCCACTAAGTGAGTGTTTGAAACAGCACAACGACGTATGCAAACCATTGACGTGGTCTCCGCTAAGTGAGTGTTTGAAGCAACACAATGCCGTATGCAAACCGTTGACATGGTATCCACTAAGTGTATGAAACAACACAACGCCGTATGCAAACCGTAGACATGGTTTCCAATTAGTGAAACAACACAACGCGTATGTAAACCGTTGACGGGGTTTCCACTAAAGTAGTGTTTGATACGACACAACACCGTATGCAAACCGTTGACATGATCTCCACTAAGTGAGTGTTTGAAACCACTCAATGCCGTAGGCAAACCGTTGACGTGGTCTTCACCAAGTGAGTGTTTGAAACAACGCTCGACGTATGCAAACCGTTGTCGTACTCTCCACTAAGTGAGTTTGAAACAACACAACGCCGTATGCAAACCGTTAACGTGGTCTTCTGTAAGTGAGTGTTTGGATAACACAATGCCGTATGCAAACCGTTGACGTGGTCTCCACTAAGTGAGTGTTAGAAACAGCACAACGCCGTATGCAAACCGTGGACGTGATCTCCACTGATTGAGTGTTTGAAACAACACAGCGCCGTATGCAAGTTGTTGACGTGGTTTTCATCAAGTGAAAACACACAACGCCGTATGTAAACCGTCGACGTGGTCTTCACTAAGTGAGTTTTTGAAACAACACAATGCCGTATGCAAACTGTTGACGTAATCTCCATTAAACGAGTGTTTGAAAAAACACAACAATGTATGCAAACCGTTGACGTGGTCCCCATTAAGTGAGTGTTTGAAACAACACAACGCCGTCTGCATACCGTTGACCTGGTCTCCACTAAGTGAGTGTTTGAAACAACACAACGCCGTTTGCAAACCATTGACGTTATCTCCACTAGGTGAGTGTTTGAAACAACACAACGCCGTATGCAACCAGTTGACGTGGTCCCCACTAAGTGAGTGTTTGAAACAACACATCGCTGTATGAAAACCGTTGACGTGATCTCCACTAAGTGAGTGTTTGAAACAACACAACTTCGTCTGCAAGCTGTTGACTGGGTTTCCACTAAGTGAGTGTTTGAAAAACAACGCTGTATGCAAACCGTTGACGTGGTTTCCACTAAACGAGTGTTTGAAACAACACAACGCCGTATGCAAACCGTTGTCGTGGTCTCCACTAAGTTCGTCATTGAAACAGCACATCGCCGTAAGCAAACCGTTGACGTGGTCTCCACTAAGTGAGTGTTTGAAACAATACAACGCGTATTCGAACCGTCGACGTGGTCTCCACTAAGTTAGTGTTTGACACAACACAATGCCAAATGCAAACCATTAACGTGGTCTCTACTGAGTGAGTGTCTGAAGCAACAAAACGCCGTATGCAAACCGTTGACGCGGTTTCCACTAAGCGAGTGTTTGAAACAACACAACGCCGTTTGCAAACCGTTGACGGGATTCCGACTAAGTGAGTGTTTGAAACCATTTAATGCCACAGGCAACCCTCTGACGTGTTTTCCACTAATTGAGTGTTTGAAACAACACAACGTCGTATGCAAACCATTGACGTGATCTCCAATAAGTGAGTATGTGAAACAACATAGCGCCGCAGGCAAACAGTTGACGTGGTCTCCACTAAGTTTGTTTGGAACAACACAACAGCGTAGGCAAACCGTTGACGTGGTCTCCACTAAGTGAGTGTTTGAAACAACACAACGCCGTATGCAAACTGTTGACGCGGTCTCCAATAAGTGAGTGGTCGAAACAACACAGCTCGTGTGCAAGCCGTTGACGTGGTCTCCACTAAGTGAGTGTTTGAAACAACACAACGCCATATGAATACCGTTGACGTGATCTCCACTAAGTGAGTTTCTGAGACAACACAACGCCAAAGGCAAACCGTTGACGTGGTCCTCACTAAGTGAGTGTTTGGAACAACACAACGCTGTATGCAAACCGTTGACGTGGTCCTCACTAAGTGAGTGTTTGAAACAATACATCGCCGTATGCAAACTGTTGACGTGGTCTCCACTAAGTGAGTGTTTGAAACAACTCAACGCCGTATGCAAACCGTTGACGTGGTCCCCACTAAGTGTGTGGAACAACACTGTCCCCAATCTCCGGTAATGAAGCCTCGTTTGATGCAGTGCTGTCGATATTGATGGATTATAATGAGACCGTCATCAATGAAAGGCCATTATAGCAACTCATACAAATCATCAGGCGTACATTGTACGTCAAAGGTTTAAGGTGGATATCATCTACAAAACTTTGCTGAATGATTGCATTTAAAACCAAAGCCGTATCTTCAACTATGTATACATGCAATGACGTGGTCTCCACATCAGTCTCTTGTCTTTCCTCAGTAAACTTGTGTCAAAAACTTCTCAACTACATACCTGTTTTGGTAGGGATACCATTGAACAGATCTTGTAACCAATCCCTCAATATGTCCCCGCCAATGAGTTAAGACACCTAAAGATGAGAAGTGTGTAGTCGATGCTCGACCGGCGTGGACTCGTACAGCTCTGAAGATATTGAATGTCAAATGGATTATCTGGTAGATGGATTAGACTACCTGAACAGGGCCAAATTGTATATCAGTTCATCCTTCTTGTTCAATCAGTAAAATTGCCCTCTGATTCAAGACACGGAAGACGTCAGGAAAGAATTAAGAAATGACACTGACTGATTGCAGTGCTCCTGGCTGCATTTCTGTCAAGGAGCTACCAAGAGAGTTGATGCATGTAACTGTGATTCCTCTTCTGAAATGTAAAACGGAGGACCCTTTTGATAAAAATAATTATCGCCCCACTGCTATTCCTACCTCATTATCCAAGGTTTTTGTGCAGGGTATTCTACATACACTACAAATACGGTATGTATCGACTGAGATAAAACTTGGCGCTGTTGCGCTTGACTATGTAGATGAATTTCAATATTTAGGGTCTATCATCGCAGAAGATTGCAAAGATGACAAGGATGCTGCAAAGCAATCACGGCGGAAAAATGCAGTGGGTAGCATGCCGCTGTATTGTAATGCACTGCGGAGTAATTTCTTCCAATATAGCTTGAGCAAATTGGCGTTGAGTTATAATGACACGTTTTGACGGCTGAGGCAGGTCTCTCGCTCGACATCAGCGAGAAAGGTTTTTCTTGAAAACCAGTCAGATCACATCAAGGTACTGTTCCATAAAGCGGCACACAGTCTTATGACTCGAGTTAAGGTTCCTCAAATGAAATCCTCATGGCAATCTGCTCTGGTGAAGAGCTCGCTGCCTCGTCATTATTAAGGCAAAGGAAAGAACTGCTGTACACATAATTAGTACAAAGCTGTATAGCAGACAGTTACCTAGTTCATAATTCGGTCGGAGCGCCGACAATAGTTCCTGTCACTGTCCTTCATAATTTTTTTCATGAATTACTTTACAAAATCTTCCCTGAGGTCTCTTCTAAATTCCTCCATAAAATCCGCTATAGAGTCCTTCATTAATTCCTTTATAAGTACTTTCACAAACTCCTCTATACAGTCGATCATAGAGTCTTTCGAAGATTTCTTCAACGAACTCTTTCATAAATTCGTTCATAATGCCCTTCATAATGTCTTTTATGAATTCCATCACAATATCCTTAATAAAGCCCTTTAATAAAATCCTTCTTACAGTCCTTTGGAAAACCCTTCTTACCGTCCTCTCTTCAATCCTTTCTAATGTCCTTAATATAGTAGTATAGAGAGCCCCCATGCCCCTCAAGAAGCGTCGTCCCAGCCTCCCTGTCCAGCTCTCCGTTTCTCTGAAACAAGACTTGAACCTTGAATTGACCGATTACTAAAAGTGATCTACTCGGCCTTTTGTTTGTGCGTGGCGGGGAAACTTCGTGACCCCCAAGGAGAGGAGAACACTAGCGTGGCGGGGAAATTTCGTAACCCCCAAGGAGAGGAGAACACTAGCGTGGCGAGGGAACTTCGTGACTCCCAAGGACAGGAGAACATTAACGTGGTGGAGAAAATTCGTGACCCCCAAGGAGAGGAAAACACTAGCATGGCGGGACTACGTGACCCCCAAGGAGAGGAGAACACTAGCATGGCGGGGAAACTTCGTGACCCCCAAGGAGAGGAGAACACTAGCGTGGCGAGGGAACTTCGTGACTCCCAAGGACAGGAGAACACTAACGTGGCGGGGAAACTTCGTGACCCCCAAGGAGAGGAAAACACTAGCATGGCGGGGAA
>SDVV010025184.1:0-12464 GCA_016164225.1 Gammarus roeselii
CCTGCTTCACACCATTCATCCACCCAAACTTCGGTCTACCTCTAGGCCTGCGACCACTCGCCTCAGCATTCATCACCCTTTTCACCAATCTCCCTTCATCCATCCTCTCCATGTGCCCAAACCATCTCAGAACACGCGAATCCACTTTGTCCTCCAACTTCTTCACCATCCCTGTTCTGTTTCGAACCACGCCGTTGGTGATCCGGTCTCTCAGCGTTACTCCAGTCATGCTCCTCAAACATTTCCTCTCGAATACATTCAACCTTCTTCTCTCCTCTGCTCACACCTTCAAGCCTCAGCTCCGTAGAGCACAGTTGGGACAACAACACCTTCATACAGCCCTCTCTTTGCTTCCATCCCCAACGTCCTACACCTCATCGCACTCTTTAGTGCACCCAACACTTTACATCCCTCCTTCACTCGCGCCTTCACTTCAGTTTCCACTAGTTCAGTTATCTCCACATGGGAGCCCAGATACTTAAAACACTGAACTTCCTCCATGAGCTCTCCATTTAGGGTGACACTAATATTGCTCGCATCGACATTTCTCGAGCATCTCATTTTTTTTCTCATACCGACGGTCACTCGAAGCTTCCTCCTCTCACACACTTTACCAAACTCAGACACTAGCCTATATAGCTTCTCCTCCGAATCCGCAACCAGGGCCGTATCATCAGCAAATAGCAACTGGCTCAACTGCCAACTCCACCCATTCGCTTTCAACAGTTCCAAGCCACGACCCAGAACAGTCGCGTTCACCTCCCTGACCACTCCATCCATATAGAGGTTGAACAGCCAGGGAGACATCACACAGCCTTGTCTCAGTCCCACTTTCACTGTGAACCAATCACTCACCTCGCTCCCCACTCTGACACATGCTCGGCTGTCAGCATAGAAACTCTGCACCGCTTTCAACAGATGTCCGCCCTCTCCATACAAACGCAACACCTTCCACAGCGCTTTCCTGTCAATCCTGTCGTATGCCTTCTCCAGATCCATGAAGGCCCAGAACACATCCTTTCCTTTGGCAAAGTTCTTCTCACAGACCTGTCTCACTGCAAAAATCTGATCGGGACACCCTCTACCACTCCTAAAGTCACACTGTTTTTCTCCAATTGCGTAGTCCGTACAGTCTCTAATCCTTTTGATCAGCACTCTTCCGTACAACTTACCAACCACACATAACAGACTGATACCTCTCAATTTGCAGCATTCAAACAAATGTAGCTGAATTCTAAACAAATGTAGCAAACAAATGTAGTCACAAATGTAGTCTAAACAAATGTAGCAGAATTAGATGATACCTTATGAATTTTTTTAGGAGATATTTTGATGCTTGCGAGTGACAAACGCTCGTTAATTCTACTCCCTTGGAAGCCACCTTCAAAGAGACGATGATTCTCGTGCAACTTTCTAGAATAAAAAATATGTAATTTGCATCACAGTTTTCTTAACTTAATTACATATTCCCACCTTTCCACTCATCTGATATGCCTCCGGAGAGTATCTGCTCCGCGCCGGTACGCTTTGTTGTGATGGAGAAAGCGGCAACGCAGATCACCAATAGAACAGATGCACCAAAGTGCGTAAGTGAGAACTTCTTGAGGCCTTCTCGAAGAAGTCAAATCTGCAGAGTTGAAACAGCGATGACCATAGCAGGAAAGTCCACGAATAAAATCCTGACATCTTCACGTAATCTACGTTCGATGAAACGGTCAGCGTATCAGAGGCGCTGCACCTTATGCTTTTAGGTTCACGTTCGTAAGCCCAACCCTTCAAAATCATGTCGCCTTGTGCTTCGCTCAGTTGAATTTGTTAAGGCGACACAGATCTTACGCCAATCCGGCTCGTGGTTGCGAGATTCGGTGAACCCAGAAAAAGTAGGTTTACGGTTCTGAACCAATTCTGCTTGCGTCTGTGATTAGCTGAAACTTGCCCCGACTGCCAGATGCGCAACAATAACATACAAGCTAGAAAAAAAATCTATAGCCTCCAGGAGCGTATTCCAAATGTTAATATTCATTTCCTGGAGGCTTTATGTAATAGTGAGAGATACGAATCATTCCAACTATAGAGAGGTGGGTCAGAATCGTGCTGATGCAGGAAGATCCCAATATTAATAGAAATAATATTTGACATTTATCTGCCTTTCCATATTGTGGGCCCATTGTACGTATGTAGGTAGATATCAGGCTGGAAGACGTCCCTGATATGTTAGCGGACAGGTGGTTATGTGCTTTACCTCGCTAAAAAATAGTTTCGTTATATAGGTACATATTAATGTAGGAGAGGGACATAAAATTTATCCAGGCGTGCTGTCACTAACTAAGCTTATGAATCTATGTAGCGCATTTCATCCCTACTCTGTTTTGTCTCCATGTATGTTCTTTTGGTGCGTAATTTGAATGTATAGGTAGGAAGGCTCTGGCAAACTTGTATTCTGTGATCATTTTTGCACCACTGAGTGCTTCAATAAAGACTATTATTATCATTATTATAGGCGGGGATGGAGATGAATGTTCTAAAGAGAACTTCAACTTATGGTAAGAATTTCATCATAGAAGCTGCACAACAGAACCAGAACTTGTATTAATAATAATCATATTATTGATACTAATAATAATAATAGAAATAATAATAAGCATACGAAGTAACCCCTGAAGTTTTGTGCGACTTTTCACCCTGAGGGAAAACTACTCAATTGTAAACATATCAATGCTTTCCTAGGTCTGTACGGATGTTTATATTATTTGTATGTCAATACTACATTGTTTTATTAAAGGTTTAGCATTTCATGACTCATATTCAATTAATACAATGGTTGAAAAGACGTAAAATGGTGAGATATTAATCCAGATCTTATTTTATTCACGGCAATTGATTTATATCTATAAAATACGTAGTTAGGGCTAACTTGAGGTGCTGAATTAAAAAATCGCATTATTATCGGGATTTGACAACTTTCACTTCATTCATTTGGTAATTTGACCCAATGGTCTACCTAAATCACACATTCAATATAAGCCCTGTCCGTTTCTATGCAAGGAGTGTTAACGATAGAATACTTACGTAAATTACAAAATAAGAGTTCTCGAGAACGGTAAAGTTTTATGCTCTGATTTTTAGATGCAATATGCGTACTTCATGGTCAGCCAACTGTAAAAGTTTCAACTCATGGAATGACCGGATTTCTGAGAAATAATTCATTTTACATTTTCCCTCCAATTTTTTTGAGCTGCATCTCTCCATCTGTCGGGATTCCGGAGGAAGTTGACAATTACTCATTAACCAGCAGATCAAAATACATCAAATTTCGTTTTCAAATATATTTCACCGGTGTTATGTTCTCTTAATATTTGTTTTACTGCAATGTGGTAATATCCATAGCTAATTTTGCATCTGTGGCCAGTGTTGGCATCACTATTCGCCATATGGGTCGACATGATTCAATATTTTTGCCTAATCGAATCATTTTCGCAGTTGCAAGCACAAAGAACAGTGAATAATTGATTTTTCTCTCCTCTGTTTATTGAAAGAGGCTTTTAAACGGAACTCCACAGATTCTGAATTTATTCACACGACATAATTGATAACCAGTTGAATCTTGATGCACAAAATATCAAGTCAACATGATACATGGTTAGCTAACGCTGGTAAATAGACCGGACGAGTACAGAGAGGGTGACGGTGCAATTAGGCGTTATTTCAAGTAAATTACTCCGTTGAGTTTAGATCTGTTCTGGACAGGAGCAGATTGAACGATGAGATGCTGGTGTTTATGTTATTGGTTGTAATGGAGTAGGAAAGGTCGAGCTCGACACCCTAGTGCACTGCACAGGGACTCTGACTACGCATTATCTTGAAGTTGAGTCAGTGGGTAGTGAGCTGTGTGTAGGAGATGGGGTACATTGAAGTAGGGCAGTAGTGGAAAATCTAGAAGAAACATTAGGAAAGTGCTGAACATCAATCTAGTGAGGGAGAAAGAGTGATGCAGACATATGAGGGAAGGCGGTTGTAAATTTGGAAGAATTTCTCCATTTGACACGGGCCACGGGCCTGGGAAATAGTTTTAACCAGAATGGCTGTGATAGGTATGTATCAGGAGTGGTCAAAATGAATGAAGGTTGCATCCGTAATTGGTGGGAGATATGAACATTCCACAATGAAGGGAGCAAGGTTAACATGTTGAATGATAAACAAGGAATAATAAGGAAATGGTGATCAAAATAAAACTTGGTTTTCTTAAGTTGCAAAGGCTGGGCTGGACATATGGGAAAGAATGTCAGATTTATAAATGGAAACTTTGAGATTAGAAGAAATGCTACTCACTGGGTGATAGTGTTTACAAAATGAAAAGTTCCATAAAATCAATGTCATACTTCATTTTGAACTTTGAATTAACAGAATAAATTAGAAATTGATCTACTTCACACGTTTAAGTGCATCAATTTACATAAATCGTATTTCAGTTTTAAGATGGCGCAGACCTGAACCCTTTTAATTGTTGTTGCAACCAAAAAAAAATTATACATGATAATCTGTGGAGGGAGCCATATCTCCTAACAGCGACCCTATTATATCAAACAATGAATATTTCAACAGCAAATGAAATAAAAGAGCCGGTTTATATATAAATGAAAGGAGTGTGTTTCAATTATCTGCCTATCAACTGAACTAATTCATTCAGAAATAGTATTTATTTGAAATTTGACATGACATATTCAATGCATGTTTGATGATGCTGACTTCAGTGGTTATGGTTTCCCAGTGCCCATGAGATCAGTTTTGAGCTAAATAAAAAGAGTTTTGATTAAACTTAAAATGCAATGATGCCCTAGGCCCAGGGCATGCTACAAGCTTAATGATGTTTAATATCATTTATATCACTTACTAGCTATAGATAATTGGAACATGATGTTTTGTGTAGTATTGGACATTGTAATTGCATGTCCAATCATAGAGCATCCTAAGAGACTGCAGCATTGCATAGCAATGAAATGTGGTGTCAGGTGTTAGATGTAATAGCTATTTGAAATACACATTTGCTAACTATCCTGGTGCAATTCCAAACCACACTTGACACGGTGACTCATTTTGTCTTCATTTCAGACATTCTATTGCAAAATTTTCTTGCATTTGTTTGTTGTGTCTGTTAAATTTGGAATTAAACATTAATTATCATTCCAGCCTGCTTTTCCATCTGTAGCTATGGAAGGAAGTGGGTATGATTTTCCATACTGGATCAAAACATTCAGAGATGACACAGCTCTGGTAAGATCAGGGTGTTTTGAGGTATTTATCAATTATTATTTAGACAGAGTGGACTTATAAGAATTGCATTATTTGTTTCGATAGAATTGAACTGGAGTTGAATTGTTTTGATTTGTAATTGTTTTGATTTGTAATTGATTCTATTCTGCATGATATTTCTGTGAATCAAT
This sequence comes from Gammarus roeselii, assembly GCA_016164225.1. Classification (NCBI taxonomy): domain Eukaryota; kingdom Metazoa; phylum Arthropoda; class Malacostraca; order Amphipoda; family Gammaridae; genus Gammarus; species Gammarus roeselii. The sequence goes on from SDVV010025184.1 coordinate 5,442, forward strand.
GGTTACAGTTATAATTTCATATCCTTTAAAATTAAGAAACAGTGTAAACAGTTTCATAGTTCAGCAATTGGCGGAACTTGGGTTTTGTCATTGACCCATCCATGCAGATATATTGGTGAATAATTGTATGGGAGTGATGTGACTCCCCGCATCTGAAATCCTGGGATGACTCCTCGCTGCCCCTTTTTTGGCCCCAAAATGTTGGAAATGTCATTTCATTTACGGCAAATTGCTATTATGTTATCAGCTAGGTATTTACTGGAATTCGATGCACAAACGGGATTTGGGAAAACTATTTGTCCCTAGGGGTTTTCAAGTCTTCAAAAACTTTGTTTTAAACAGTAATTATGTAGCTAAAATTTCTACTGATTGTTGCCAATTTTTGATGATGTCATGATTACAAGTAGTTTGTTATCCATAAAGGATTTTTGATGGCAAGTTTTGATGGTGTTTCCAAGATAATATTGAACTTTGTTGCCTACAAAGGATTTTTGAAGAAAATGTTTTACTGAAAATATAAATATACATACAAATGCAGGGAGTCACCAAAGGTGAAAGATCAACTTTGAACCCCACTGCATTAGCTTGTGAAGCATTCTTCATATGAAGCTGACGCATTTATTCTGGCTACCTATTTGACTTATCAAAATATTTTGCAGGGGGAGGAGAAACTGATAGTGGTTCCGCAACAGAGGAATCCCGTGAGCCTCAATCTCGTCGATGGCAAAGTTTTTATGGACCTACTTCTTCTAGTGAGTGGAATGTGTTTATTCTCAAAATATAACCCTTTAAACTAGTACCTACTGTAGCTATGCTAGTTTGTGAGTATGAGTAGCTATATAAATCAAGATCTAATGACTGTTTAGGCCCAGGTTAGGCAATATTAGAACCTCTACACAGCTATTTAGATTAGATTATGATCCAATTAGTTATGCACCGCTCAGTAATATATCTTCTAGGAGCAGTTATCAGACATATATATATCATGTAAAAGAGAACATTTGGAAAAAGCAAAAACTCGCAAGCATAAGGGCTAAACTTGCATGCCCTCATTAATAAAAACCATGGTGATGCATCCAAAAATAAGCTGATAAAGTAGTTTGGATGATGACGTTTAAAATTATGCTTCCATGATAAGGAGCTATCCAAACTTACACAATGTGAGCAGCTGATCGCAATAATTTCTTCTATTCATTGCTTAGTGATGAATAAATGACTGACTATTAGGCTATTAGAACTGATTCGATATTTGAAATATGATGAATGGATTCAAATAATATATTTAAAGTAACTCATAAAAAATAATGTTGGTACATAAGTTGTCACAACCAGGTAGCTACACGGTAAACGCAGTCAGTGACGCCCCAAAAGCACAACCACCCCAATCAGCAGCACCATTCCTATTACACAGCCCCACCATCCAGGAACCTTCCAAACTCGGTCTCTAATAAGGTTACCACCCAGCTCCAAATGAAAAGCAAAGATGCCAATCACTGATGTATAAAAATCAACAACTAAAAGGAACCTAAAACAAGTAGGGCAAATGGTGTGCCAAGATAATCAGCCAAAGGATCAACTAAATGAGCTCTGCCATTCATACCAGAAGCAATTCAAAATCCAATCATACCTCATGCATAAGCTACCGAACAAACACTCAGCAGTCTGTCACCAAAAATTACTTCCACTCAGGGATCCCATATAACTACCATTCCAAAAACAGATGACACAGAAGCTTAGCCATGATCCAGTGGATCCAATCTTCCAGGTACAGCTGAATTTTGAGGGAACAGCATGGTTAAACTTCTCAAATCACCTGGTCTGAACCTGAGCTAATCCTCCAGTCTAGGAAGACATGAAGGCAGCTGGATTCACAAGGTCCTGCCCTTGGGCTGAGCAGGTGGGCACTGCAAAGGTGAAAATTGCTGCAATTGGGTCGCACTCACATGATGCTGACATGCCACAAAATTCAGCTACACTCCAAATGTGCAGCCACTGGCAACACACATTCATTTAGGTTGTTGATGATCTTGAGATTACCTAATTTAACATCTAGTTGTGCTGAGACTAACTGCATTTATCTAATAGATGGTACACTCACAATGAGTATAGTGAGACAACTTGAAGAACAGTGCCAATAAGTAACATGGAAACACAACAACAGCAATAGTTGCATTCCTCAAGCACCAACTTTAGATATCAATAATTGAATAAATCATAGAGTAGGTATACAACAAAAATAACAATGACACACATGGTCATGCTTACTTCAGTCTAGATGACCATCTGTGAGTATACAACTCATTATAGAGTTATGGTAAACATTTAGTGATTAGGTTACTGTGAGATGACCATCTAACATAAGACAACTCACCCACTCCACAATACTGCTCATGAGCTCCCCCAGCAGGAAATAGTTGAATGCAGGCGGGCATTTGTTAGCTGCAAGCACGCTTTTCTACTGTTCTCCAACTGCACGGTGGTGAATTGACCTTCATAATGATGGTTGGAGAGGTATGCTCATGAATTGTCTCATTGGCATGTATGAATTCCATTTAGAAAAAAAAATCAAAGTAAGGGAGGAAACGGAAATGAAGGATTAATTTTGACAAATCAACAAACAATAAGAACTTTTTAAGCAATGGAAAAACAGAAAAAGCAAGGGTTGACAGAAGTCTCTTAGCTTATTATGATTTTGTAAATTTGTTGAAACAGGCTGAAAGATGTAAATTAACATGAAGTCATTGGGTTCACACTACTACAGTACCTCTTTCCTTGGCAACCCCCTGCTTCTCTCACCATGAAACGGTCAACCCTAAAACTTGCTACTAGCTCTCAGCTTGTACAACAGAGGACAAACCGTCACGCTATCAATGTCAAACAGACCAACATAACAGGCAATTCTGTGATTTTTATCATCAACTCCCGTCTGAAAACTACAAGACGTGTCATTAAACATAAATTTGAGTCATTTGGATACTAAATTTTGTCAGACAATCACTTAATTTCTGATAATTTTGTTGATTGTTATATATGTATTGCTTGCAGAAATAACATGTAGACGGGTTATTTTTTGAGAATTGTTTGTTCTGTACTCCCAGTCCTGGGTTTGCCAGATGAAAATATTTAACAATACCTTTCAAGTAGGGCATGAGTTGGAATGAACTGGATTCAGAAAGTTGCTCAAAAAAGTTTCTTGAGTATTTTTTTTTCATAAAATTTCAAGAACATTAGACAATTTAAAGCTGAAAAATTATGACATTTCAAAATAAAATTATTAAATATATGGTGTGTTATGTAAAGATACAAATTGGGAGTGCCAAAACCACAAGTAATCTCATTGGAATCAGAATCTTGCTTTACATGTCTCAAAATGTTATTTATAAGGGCTGAAAAGCTAACCATAACCGCAGTAAATAGTTTGCAGACAGTTTGGAACACATGCAAGTGTACAAGAGTTTGGTACACTTATGATTTCCAGATGAAGGCTGCAGTGACCTCTGGGCAACTCCACTACCAATCCGTTTAACAATTATATTTTAGCAGTTTTTGTGCTTTTAAACAGTAACTGTTGTTGATTTTTCCCATTGCAGTGCTAAATAAATGTGTGAAAAGCCTTCGAAAACTCTATTTAAATTACACTGGCTATTTAGTTTCAGTTTATTGATTTTCTACTTTGTTTCATCAGATGACTTCAACAAATTAGAGGCTAATTTTTTAGTATTTGGCCACTGCTTATGAAGAACACCAATGAAGTCGGCTACCATTAACCTGATAACTATTTTAAAGGAAAAAGGAAGGATATTTTAAATAGATAAAGTCATAGTCTGCTGCTCAGACCTTTGATCCGTGCACTCTCATCACTGCTGTCCTCCACTCATTCTCTCACCTCCCAAGTCTGTCTCTCATACTTTGTGGGTTAGAATACCTCACGGTACCTCTGCACCGACCCATTACTCCCCCGTTTTGTTCATGCTTTCTCTGGGAACACTTATGCTGCCTCCGTCACACATCTTTTCTTCTCCTTACCAAAGCAAACAGAAAGCACATTCCTTAGTCATTCCCTTCTTAATTTTAATTTCACTCATTTGGTTCAGTTGCTCCATTCTCCATGTATTCACCATCTCAGCTCCCACCTCTGCATACCTTGGGCATTCAAGTACCAAGTGTGCTGCTGTTTGATCTTCTTCTGATTCGCATTGCATGCATACTCTTGAGCCATTTCCTGCACATATGTTAGTTTGTGCATTTCTCTCCGGAGACCGAGTCAGAGCTTTAAACAACTGCTGCCTCCCTATACTTCTTTGACCAGCTAGGTGGCCGAGTGGGTAGCGTGTCGGCCTATCTCCTCACAAAAGACTTCCATTGGGAGCTGGAGTTAATAGGTACTAGTTTACCTACCCCGGGTGAGGCATTCTGGGCAGTCTCTTGAATGGTCAAAGGCCAGCCCATAAACACCGTGAGTAAAAAACGGCTATCAGGTTGCAGCAACTCTACAACCCGATATATACAAATTACGAAAAATTATATATACCATCTTTCGTTCCTTGGTCAAGGCTTCTTTTCATACCATGTTAGCTTTGTTTTTCCATTCATCCCTGTACGCCATTTTCCCTCCCCAAGCTGTTTCCCATGGGCTCCAATCTTTTCCTTCCATTTCTTCACATTCCATTAAGGCCAATCGGCACGTTTATTGGCTCTCTGGGTCTCCGCTTGCAGTACTTTTTCCCATTTACACTTCCTACTGTCCCAATTGTGCACCTTCTTTGGTCACCGTGCATCGCTCATTCTATCTAGTCCCACCATGCACTCATTACCTGAACAGACTCCATTCCATCTCACCTCTGATTGGTACCACGTCAACCCTTCTGTCTGCTCCAAGAGCCATCGTCCTAACGTATTGTGTATCGCATTCAATTTTGCCAGCTCAGTCTCTGTCCGTCTAATGACGTCCATTCCATACATACCAGGTACAGTCATGCTCTTCCAAAACCCTCTCAAGTATTCCTACAGATTTGCTTCGATGAAGACCACACTGCCTAGTCTACTCCACCTCTGTTGTGCCCTAAACATTCTTTCTGTCTTTGCGTTCTCACACTAATTCTCAGTCAACCAGCATTCACGGTATTTGTATTATGTTGTGCACTCATTTTGACTCCTCATCTCCTTCTTATCTGTTAACTGATGATAACTTGGCATTTCTCACAATTAAATGCACCTAAAGGTCCCTTTCATATCAACAACTCAGAGAGTCGGCATACGTTGTTGCTCATTTTACAGTAGATTTTGATATTTCATTTTCACACGTATACCTAGACCAAAACTCTTGCTTTTCACTGACAATTATTCTGCTATAAACGAACCAATATTGGTGATAAAATAAATCACTGTCTCACTCCTTTTATGCTTCTTACTCATCCATGTAAGAGCTCACTAGTGGGGAGATCACTAGTGCTCACGTTAGAGCTTCGGTAGAGAACTGAACATAGATTGTATAGTTCTAAACTAAACATCGAATGCAAGAGAGGCAGAAAGTCAATTAGGGTACTCTGGAAGTAAATAAGGGTGTCCACCACACGCGGTTAGACCGTGGCTTTGTGCAGCCCGTGAACCTGACCGATGCCTAGAGGATAGGGGTGATGTCAACCTGTTGAACTCTGGTCCTTGATACGATTCATCACAACCAAACCATAATGAAACTTACCTTGAGTTCTCATATTGAGCATGAGATCTATGACTATTTATTTAATTTTTGATGTAACCCTCAATTTATTCTAACCAATCCACCCCGGCCTTGTAACCGTGGCGTTAGAATCTTGCTATCGTATCCGCCGTGTGTCGTAGAAGGCGACTAAAAGGGCGCCCCGTAGCCGGGAGTAGAATCGTGCTACCGTAACCCCTGCGTGTCGTAAAAGACGACTAAAAGGGGCGGGGCGAAGGGGCAAGGAATCCCTTTCTCTGTAAGACCCTTCCTCAAAGACGGCAAGACGAGCGAAGGAAGGAGAGGCTCACGCCTCTCCGAACCCTATTGTTAGAGTCGCTTAATGTGCGTGGCTCTTGTACAAAGGAGGTAAAGAGGAGAGAAATATGTTAGATGTTTATGAGGAGGAAGTTTGATGTGTTGGCGCTGAGTGAGACGAAATTGATAGGTATGGGCGAATATGAGTTTGGTGTGGTTAGTGGAAGAAAGTCTGGTGTAGTCTTGATATTGAGTGTTCGTTTGGCTAGTAGCGCTACCGAATAGAGGGGGGGTCCTCAAGATTGATGGGGGTGGAAGTTAAGTTAGGTGTAAAAAGATGGGCATTTGTGAGTGCTTACGGACATGGCAGCGAGAGGAGTGAATAGGAGAGGGAACAATTCTGGGCTGACCCGAGTGAGTGTTTTGAGAGTTCTGGAGGTCATTGTACTAGGTGACCTTAATGCGAGAGTTGGAGATGAAATGGTGGAGAATGTGATAGGAAGGTATGGCGTTCCCGGTAGAAATGACAGTGGAGAAAACGTGATAGGTCTGTGTATGGAGCAGGAGTTGGTGGTCGGGAACAGTTTGTTCTAGAAGCGAGATATCCACAAGTACACATGGGTAAAGATGGTCCGTGGGGCAGTGGTGGAGAGAGCGCCGATGGATTTTGTGCTGATATCGAGGAGAGTGGTGGGGAGGCTGTTGGATGTGTGGGTGCTGAGAGGGAAGGGTGGAGGAGCGTCTGACCATCTGCTGGTGGAAGGTAGATTAACAAGGAGGCAGAAGTGGAAGGGCAACAAATGAGTGGGAGGAGGAAGAGAGGGAGTGAAAGTGAGTGGACTGAATGTGAGAAGTAGAGTTGAGGAGTTCCAGTAGGCGTTGAGGGAAGAATATCATAACGTAAGAGGACAGGACCTTAGAGATGTGGAGTAAGAATGGGATACGTTAAGGGATGCGTTGCTGAGATATGTAAAGGTGTGTGGTGCGCACCGTATGGGCGGGTGCAGAAGGAAAGGTGGCGAGTGGTGGAACGACAGGTCAAACTAGCGGTGGCACGGAAAATAGAC
>SDVV010025185.1:0-12464 GCA_016164225.1 Gammarus roeselii
CAAAATCAACCATTCACAACCATTCTCCACTCACGCCTCTTCATTGCACGCTCTCTCGCCACCTCCACATTCATGTCTCTTCTTCCCAACGCCTGCTTCAGACCATCCATCCACCCAAACTTCGGTCTACCTCTAGGCCTGCGACCACTCGCCTCCACATCCATCACCCTTTTCACCAATCTCCCTTCATCCATCCTCTCCATGTGCCCGAACCATCTCAGTACACGCGAATCCACTCTGTTCTCCAACTTCTTCACCATCCCTGTTCTGATTCGAACCACGTCGTTGGTGATCCGGTCCCTCAGCGTTACTCCAGCCATGCTCCTCAAACACTTCATCTCGAAAACATTCAACCTTCTTCTCTCCTCTGCTCTCACCCCCCAAGCCTCAGCTCCGATGCAACCAAAAAATTGTTTTCGGTATTAAGGAAAGGCATTTTGTAAGAACTAGAAAACTTTTTTCCAGGAGAGCAACGTTCCTGAAGCTATGGAGACTACCAATGGCCTCACAGAGCAAACCCATGGAGATGGTGCTGATGACCAGCAGCCTGCAGCCACTACTACATCAGTGGTGGTGGGCGTGAAGAGGTCGTCTTCTCCTTGCCCTTCCTCCCAGGAGAATGGAGACCCCTCAGAAGACTGTGACGAAGACTCCAAGGATGACAAGCAGCCAGCCACCAAGCAGCGCAAGATTGACGAGTTTGGCAAACTCTGGAATGCTGTTCAGGAGACCCCTAAGGACTTTCAAGCATGGACGATGCTGCTGCAGCATGTGGACCAGCAGGTTGGTGACTAGCTACTAGGCATTTAGCATCTTTTCCCATAGCAATTCACATTTTCTGCCAGCCACATAGTTTCATCCTACCCAATGTCTTACAGCTGTTCTATCAGTGTAACTGTGTAGGTTATTTTCCTCCTCGATCATTGCTCAATGACCCCATATCATGGAAACTTCTATTTTTGCTACGAGTAGACCATTTGTTCTATAACTGGTTACCTGTAGCTCTAGGTGACCTTACGCAATTTCAACTCCAAAATACATTGCTCGGGTGTCATCACAATAGGTGGCCGCTGCTATGAAACCCTCCTGATACCTGCTTGTATGATGTTTATTTTATTTGTATAAAAATATCAATAAAACATAATCAGTGCAATGGAAGAATTTCCCCATTGGTTTGAAAGATCAATGACCGATTGCCTAACGTGCAAGGCTCTCGTGAATTCCCAGATTGGTAGATCATTCAATAATTTTTAAATACTCAGCAATTTCTATTTTTTCTTTTTCATCTGAGCTTTCCATCATAATTTTTTGGTTGTGACGAGCATTAACAATCACAGAATATTTTGATACATATGTTTTTTAACTTGTTAGGTGATTTAAAACCTTGATGGCCATTGTAGTTTATGTTGATCTATCAAAATGATTACAAATTGACCGTTTTAATTGATAAGTTTGATTTAGAGAAATGTAGTAAGTAGCACTAGATGTTCACTCACGAATTCTTCATAGTATGTCTAGATTGAGCTAAGTTCCTGCTTCATTTCTTTCTACCAACTCTCAATCTTCTATAATGATGATCTTATTTTTTCAGGTATTTGCACAATGGTTTAGCTATGTATTATGCTGTTCTGTCTGTTGTCTTGTATAATATAATGATAATTAAATAGCACCATCTTTGTATACAGACTGGTTGATACTATTGCCATAGTGTGGGTAAACTGTTCAAAACATGCGCTGCATTTTAGCTAGCTACCTTATTATACATGGAGAAAGATGCTGGTGAATATCTTCATGTTAATGTGCTAACCTGTGTACACTAATCCCACAGGCAATATTTGGGTCGTACTTTGCAAGAAATAATGCAAAGGAAGGCTGAGCCGTCTTGCAATCGAGGTGAAATTACATACACTTCTGCCTAGGTACCTTAAAAGAGATACTTCGTCACCTGAGGCGAGACACTCGTCTACTGACTACAATTGAGTATTTACGGGCTACATACTTGCAATAAATTATTACCATAATATTGTCTTGAAATGTTTCTTCCTCTGCTACATTAATGCTGAACATTTTAAACTGATCTAGGCATGTATGCTTGTGACCTTGATTTGGCTTGGTATAGATTATTCTTTTGACATGTATAAGGCTGATGGTCATGACCTTCCTCTGTCCACACAAATAAACCTGAACTGCTGGTACTTGCAGTGTTGTCTTCTGTTTGTGGCCAAACCTAATTTCATCGTTGTGGTTGTTGTTGCTTTGTACAGAGTGAACTGGAGAGCGGGCGCGATTCCTATGCTGCCTTCTTCGCCCGGTACCCATACTGCTACGGCTACTGGAAGAAGTTCGCTGACCTAGAGAAGAGAAAAGGCACCCAGGAGTCGACCCTTCAGGTGAGCCCAGATCCCGGCGTTTCAATGCTACTCTCCCCTTACCGTAAAAAATGGCAAGTTGAACACAAGCTCTCTACTACCTACCATCCTGGTATGGCATGTACTTACTTATCTAGCTAGATAATAATAATAATACAAGTAGTACCTATCTGCAGATTTTGGTGTGTCCTCTGAGAGACTTGTTGTTGTAACATGTATAGGACCACGACTTCTTAGCGCTATCCCCCCATCCTCTAAGGCAGCGTTGGCAAACACCCGCTCTTTTGATAATTATAACTTTTATTGATGATTACTTGATGATGTTGATGATGAACTGTTATTTTGCTCCTCAAAAAGTGCATAAATTGAAGGATACTGTAATGTCATTTCTGGGCTGCTATAACAACCCGAGAAAGCAATAATATTAACAGCTGCTAATTCCCTTACAGGGCTAGATTGACTTTTCACGGGTAATTGCTCCAACTGGTCTTGCCTTGAAAACAGTTTGTATCAGTATCAGCGCAAAAAAAGGTTTTGGTATCCTAAATTGTAAACAATGTAATATCTGTATATACTTCTATATAATAGCTACGATAATCTCATTATAAGTGACATGATGAAAAATTCTGGAATGTAGCTGCCTATTGAAGTAAGTCCATGATGATATTGTAACATACTGCACGAGCTAAGTTAAGGCAATGAGAGATGGTGGGCGGTAGAGCTGTGTTGCGTTTAATTACCCGCTACCCAGTAACCTGTTTAGACGGGCGTTCTGATGGGTTATGATGGTACTTAGAGATGGTTAGTGTGTAAGCCAGTGACTGAGGAGTCACTCGAGCTGTGTGTCGTGGGCTGTGTGGTGAAGAGAGACGTGCACCGAACGGTCTCATGCCCGACGCGTTGGGGAGGTGTTCTGTTCCGGACCGACTCCATCACTGGGATCAGTGAGACACTCAAAGAGGTCTGCTTCATGAAGGATGATAACCTAGACTGCCTTCCTCTGCCGGCACCTGCAGCGGCTGCCGTACGCTGCGGCATCCCCAGGAGATTGTATCTACGACAACACGCACTGTGAGCTCTCTGCTCCTGCGCAGTAGGTATTTCCACTGTCCTGCTTCTACCACTACTATCTACAAATACAGTGTTTGGTCTTCCTGATGCTCTGCCTTGGCTAGTTCTCACTGTACCATGTGGGAGTTACATATTCTGTGTAACTTGCATGGTAGCAATGCTCTTTGCTTCTGAGGGGCAGCTCCAGACTACTCTTGGTGAACGCAAGGCGACTGCAGTCTTTCCTCATTACAATAGCCTTGTATTCATTTGTAAGCTACCTTTAACTCTTCACTGAAAATATTGTCCATGGCAATATATTATCATTTTGACTTGGTAAAGAGCGTTTGTTGTTTTCGATTCACCAAGTGTTGCCGACACCCAGGGTCAGTGGTCTAGCCGAGCAACATAACGAGGACCAACTGAACTATAATGCTGCCGACATGTATTAGCTATTGCCTTCGTACCTATTTGCTGCTTATGCCTCACTTGATAATAATCTGCAATTGTGTTTCTTTTTGTTTACCTAAACCATGTTCTTTGTATCTACCTACTTCTTCTAGAAGAGACATTGAACTGCTTCAGCAATGCAAGGCGGGCACCATCTTCGCAATTGTATACCCAGTGTGGTGCCTTTAGTGCTGCTGCTTCGCACGCAATGGCGGCTCAATGTCTCTCGTTTCCAGGGAAATCTTGTCTTTCAGTAGACGGCCTGGCCGTGGGCCAGACCTACTCTACTCAAAGCTAGTTGCCATTATTTGACTAATCTGTTTTTTGTTTTCCTGTCTGGTTTCTACTGTGCTTCATTCGTCATCGCTTCGCTGCGTTGGACGTATTTGCCATCACCTCCCACACCGTATATCATCACTTGCCCTTCCTCGCCGCCTCTACACTGCTCATGGCTGCGTGTGCCGCCTTGCAGGTGTTCGAACAAGGCCTCGAAGCCATACCACTGAGCGTGGATCTGTGGGTGCACTACCTCGATTACATCACGCACACTTTCTCGGAGCCCGATCAAGAGGACTTCGTGAGGAAGCAGTTTGACAGGGCCGTAGAGGCTTGCGGCCTCGAGTTCAGGTGAGCCCACTGCATTGGTGCCCGCCCCCCCCCTGGGCAACTGACTGGTTCTATGTCCGCAGAGTCGCGGCCCAACCGAGGGGGTGAACACCTGATTTTCTTCCAAACTCCTCGACTCTTCACCCTTTACTATCTCTCCTTCTCTATCCCTTCTTAACTACACTTTACTCTTTATCACCTTGTTTACCTATTTTGTTTTATTGAACATCCCTACCACTTGTTTCCTTATCTTGGCAACGCTTCCCATAGCAATCGGCATACAAATCACCCTACTTTCACGCTATCATTGATGGCTATAGTCTGCTATAGTTTTTTATTGCTTGTGGGATGCACACCAAGGCTTCTACGCTGCAGTCAACTCCGATCCTCTGCCTGAAAACTGGTTACCGGTGTAGGAACTGCACTGTAATAATATATGTGGGGCCTGTCGCACATCCTGGTTGAAGAGACGGTGGTGCGAAGTGAGTCATCCCACACTCTGTTTGGGACGGTAACCTATCTGTGGGCGTAGAGACGATCTGGGGGCGTAGAGAGGTGAAATTAACCCATCTGATCTTGTGTAGAAGCCCAGGCTGAAGAGCCAACCTAGGTTGCTACTCACGGTACTGAGCCCTACTGATCAAGGCTGCCTCTTGAGCGTATCGCCCACTGGCAGTGCTTTGTGGTAAGTCATTTGATCTCATGACCCTATTTCCTCAGTCTTCTTGGCGAGCGGAACATGTTAGGAAGCTGAACCTTGCCGAGTTGCAACCATGAAAGTAACGGCGTGGCAAAACATTCCGCTTTGACGAAAAAGAAACTAGTGTTACTCTGAACCGGGGCCCTCTTCCCCGTGAGGTGCCCTGTGGAGAGAATATAAGTTCCCACAAGGGCTTGAGAGGAGGATTAAGAGCTGTGTACAACACTCGGTGACCGCCACTTCCAGACGAAAGCCCGAGATGAAACGCCGTAGTCACCCACAAGCTTATTTATGAATGATACCTTTGATACCCATCAAATACTTCAACATTTTTTTTCAGAACCAACACATCAAGTTTTCACCAGCAAGTCCGTCTTGGGAAACGACCTTACCGACACGAGTACAATTCTAGCCTATCAACAACTTCACGTTGTACTGAGTGAATCCCGCAGCGCACCTCACAGCTTAAAATGGCACCCTACTAGTGGATGTAATAGATCAGGAACAAAGCAAGAACATCCAAAATCTGAAACAACTTGATAATGGCCTTGTAATAGTTGAAAAAACGGCTGTATATCTATAAATACATACATACAATAGTGGAAGAACGCCCTAGTCTCCAACGTCGACTACAGAGTGCTATTAACCGGCTGATTGCCCGAACGGAATCCCGCAGCGCCACAATTTCCCGAACCAAGACCTGTGCACTCCACATTCATTAGTCCATGGACGGATGATTCTGTTCCTACCTACAGTCCGCTTCTTAGGACTAGTGTTCGACCATAAGTTTCCCTCTCTCGGCATCTGTTAGGTTCACGGGCCAACCGGCGGTGGTGAACACCCTTATTTCTCTTCAGACTCTTCTCTTCTTCACCCTCCACTATCTCTTCTTTTCTCCCCCATCTTTATTTGCCTAAGTTTTAAATACCTCATTTGCATTATATGTTTAATTCAAATTTCCTTAAACTTGTCTCAGACTCCTGAACAACTTTCCTGATAGTCGTTGCACACAAACACACACATACACACGCACGCACACACAGACACGTACACTCAAACGTACACATATATACCGGTTCTAACTAGTCTTTCGGGTAACAAATAACAGCCAAGTTGCGCTCTTTCTTTCATGCAACCTTTTTCTACGGCTATTCCTTTTTCTTCTTTCCATTCCTGCTGTTCTCATGCGCGAGATTCCCTACACCTAGTGTTGATCTCATGCATTGGATACCCGTTTTCTGTCTCTTCTTCATCTTCTCCCACAGCAGGTGTTGGGGCGCGTAGCCTGTCACCTTAAGGACTACTGCGGATCCTTAGTTGGGGCTCTGAAGCAGGGTAGGAAGTGTTATTCCTCCTTACTGCCATCCGGGGAGTGCAGGGACCATATGGCCTCAGCACCTTGAGAGTTCCTGTCCCTCCTGTGGCACCCTTACATACCATAGACTTTTGCCGTGTAGAGGACTTTGACTTAGCGCAGTAGTAAACCTAAGTCAAACATAATAAGAAAATAAAGAAAGACTAAACTTGAGGCAGCACTGTTTGCTGGTTTGACATTCGGCACCAGAAGGACTGTGGCTCTAGTGCGCTAGAAAGCCTCGTCACTCTAATCTAATCGACCAGGAGTTGAGAGGTTTAATATTCGACCACAGGTCGACATAGAAATACCACGTTCAGCCCAAATCGATGCAGTTTTTTTTATTGTACCGCACTTCACATAAGTCGCAGACAAAACCTTGTCAGTGCGCCTTCACCGCGCTCCCATCCGGTCCAAACTGGAAGGGGCGTCGTCTATAGCTCCGTAAAATATGTCATACTGCACTCCGCATTTGTACATTCATGCCTGCGGCCCCCATTTCGTTACATGTACTAGAATCCGTCAGTACTGAGATCTTCACCGCTTATGTTGGATTACCACGCATTATTCCTTAATATATTCTTTGCCCGCACTATTTTAGAGACTGAAAAGCTGACATTAAAACTCAAAATTTTTCGAGCTATTTTTATAACTCCTGTGGGGAATCTTTTGCCTATGAAACTGCAGGGATCTTATATCCCTAACTCGAACGCGTATTTACATATTTCCCTCAAAAAGGAACATCCCCCCTCTCTAAAGCTAATGGTTCACGGGGTCACGACCCAACCGGGGGAGGGGGTGAACACCTTATTCCCTTTGACACTTCTATTCTTCACCCTTCACTATCTTTCCTTCTCTACCCTATCCTGGATACACTTCTACCTTGTGTACTCCATATACTTCGTTTGTTCTGTTAGAACTCCTTTAACGTATCACTCCATCTATCTTGACAAATCTCCGCCTAAGTCATTATTGTAATTTTCTTTCTCTCTCTCTTTCTATATATATATATATTTCTCCTCTTCGTCCATATTTCTATTGTAAGTAATTTCACCTTATCTAGCACTTTTCTTTGATTTTATTTGCCTCCTTTTATGCTACTATATACTTTACTTTATGTTTGTGACCTATAATTTCTTGGAATTACTCTCGTCGACTACCCTGGTGGCCAAAATTAGCAAAAAAAAATAAAGTACAGATTGTGGGAGGCAAAAAAAATGTGCAGATTGTGAAATGCACTCCAAGGCCCTCACGCGGCGACCGGTTTCATTACCCTGAGCCACTGCTGGTTACTGTGTGTAGGCCGCATTGTAGATATTTTTAGCGTGTCACTCCCTGCTATTGCTGGTCCTGCTGTGACCCACATGTCCCCGTATGTGGCATAGCCGAAAGATCGGATGGTGCTGTCTGGTGGCTGAGGGGACAGGTATGCGTAACCAACTCACTCCCTACTCAACACTCCACTTTGGCTTCACGAGTTTTGATTGAGACGGTGGTCTCTTGGTGGGTGACGAGAGGTAGGATTATCCTGCGTGAGCTTCACAAGGAGCCCTAGCCTAAGAGAACAAGTCAAGGTAGCCTCTCAGGGCGCTGAACCCTACTTATGATGACTTACTCTTGGTCGTATCGCTAACTGACAGAGCCTCGTGGTAGGTTACAGAATTTTAGGAACCGCATTACCACTCTCCCCGGTGGGCAGGGCATGTCGGGAGGCCGAATCTTGTGTTGCAACAATAGACGTTTTCGACACCACAAACGACTGCGCTAGCACCAAAACCCGGTGCCACACATGAACAAAATCCTCTCCCACTTCAGGCTGCTTGTGGGAGAGACACAAAAACAACTACAACAGCAGCCCCTCTCATTTGTATCTGGTGAGGTGGACCTAGAGAAAAGATAGCAGGACAAATCTGAAAGCGTGGTGGCCGCCACTCTCGGACGAAGGCCCGGGAGAAGCCGTCGGAACCGCCTACAACTCCATGAACGATATGCTGAACACCAAAAATTACTTGAAAATCTCTTTCAGAATGAATACTATACAAAGTTTTTTGTAGTCAAAGGAGTCTCGGGAGAGAATCAGGCCGAGACGAACACAATCCTGGGTAATCGACAACTTCACGCCGCGCTGATGGACCATTAAAAGCGCATCATGGAGCTAAGGAATGGCTTCCTTTTGGTGGAAGTGAGAGACGAGGAGCAGAGCAGGAACATTCAAAACTTGATAATGCTCAATAAGACAGTCCTTCGGTGAGAGTTGATGAGCACCCCACTTTAAGCACAATACAAGGGACCATCTATTTTAAAAACAGACCAAACCACTCTGATGACGATATCCTTACTGAACTCGCGGATCAGCAAGTCACCAAAAAAACAGAGTGAAGCAACGGCGAAACGAAATTGGGGAGTACAGTGGTGTCTACATCCTCACCTTCAATCTCTGCTCTCTTCCTCCCGATGTTCACATCGGTTGGACACAGTGCTCGGTCCGGGAAACATTCCTAACCCCAGACACTGCTACAACTGCCAAAAGTTTGGCCATGGAAGTGATGCCTGCCGATTGAAGAACATAAAAAGTACATGCTTCCGCTGCGGTGCGGACGCACATGTCCACAATTGTGACCTACCTGCTAAATGCGCAAACTGTGCAGAGGACCATCCTGCGTCATCACGCGACTGCTTCTATTGCAGACTCGATAAGGAGATACTTTGTGTTCAAGCTAGGGAACGCCTTCTCCGCCTCAAAGCCAAAAGGCAAGTAACTCCTAAATTTTTCCGCTTGCTTACTAGCTTTGCTGCAGTGTCAGCGGGGATACCTATAACCAGGGTTTCTCTTACCTATAACCAGGGTTTCTCTTAACTGTCGTTGCGGGGAAGCCCGCAACGACAGTCCTTCGCACTATTTGGTAACTCGGAAATTCCAACGGAGATACCTTCCCTGTTGGAGGCAGCACCACGTGAAGAAACTCTGCCACCTCAGCGCATCCCCCACCAGCCACGCAAGATGAAAATCCGTAACTGTCACCGACGACCAAACCCACTGTACTTCAAGCCCAACCTAGAGTCCCCTTGGCAGCCATGCAGACCAGCCAGGTTACTTCCCAACCCAATGTCTCGGCTTGCAATGGATGCAAGCTGAGACGAAGGACCTTGGGAGCTCGGGGGACCCGGGTTACCCTCCGGGATTCATCGGTCTCTTTGGGGACCCGAGACACCTCTGCCACTCCACTCCAACCCTAAAATGCTTGAGTGAAGAATTTTGTTATTACAGTTCACATGATCACTAGCGCAGAGGGGGAGAGCCACGTCGAGGCTGGTCGAGATCAGTCGAAACACGTCGAGGCGAGTCGAGATGGTCGCGACGAGCCGAAACGGTTCGAGATGAGCTGTGTAACTATTTCGACGATACTAGCTATGCGCATTTGCATGTTACTTTGGAGTTCTGAGTGTTTGGAGGCGGGGATTCGTTTCGTCTGAGCCTTTATCTTACCTGAATAAACAAATTGTACCTCAACTAAACTAGACCGCGTAGCTGTAAACGCTGTGTTGCGTTGCTGTCGGAGCTGGCTTTATCCGTGTAGCCGTGGGCCTTGTACCAGTCTCGACGATGCTACCTGTACGCACTGGCGTGCGTACATATTACTCATGAAGTTCTAAATGATTGGAAGCGGAGATCCGTTTCGTCTAAGCGTTATTCTTGTGCGCACCAGTTTGCGTCTAATATTGCCAAAACTTTCGAATTTTCCCAACTTTAACAGCGATCGTTTTCTCGCACGCTTCAGCGTGCGAGCCTACTGGAATCCATGATCATCGAGCCCTACGGGTGCGCCTGTTATGACTCGCGTTGAGGCTCTGTTGGAAACGAGAATCAAATCGAAAATTAAACTTACTTACGTAGGTTACTTAACGTAGGTTTATTTACTATAATTAAAACATTAATTTACATTACCATGATATGCATTTCAAAGCTATAATAACCTTGAAACTATTTACTCACAAATGAAGGAAATGCTTTTGCTTATACTCTATTCGACACACTGAAAACATCTAGGGCACCAAAGAGTGGAACCATCCTCATGCAGTTGAGAAGCGAAGGAGAAAGTTACGATACAGACTCGCACCACCATTTTTACGCCACATGCTGGACCAGATGGCCCCAAAACAATAGACACAAATCGTTTCCTTCCGCCTGTGTGGCCAGTAGGATGCAGCTCCTCTAGATATTCGCCACTCTAACAGCTTACAAATCTTCACCGATGGATCACAGGACGACAATGCTTTGGGCTGTGCAGCGGTACTCCTCGAACGCGTCTTGGCCACTTTTCACTACTGAACTTCTAGCTATTTCCGACGCTCTCTCATCGGCAGAGATCCTCCTCAGATGCCAATATCTAAATTGTTAACGCTCCGTCTAATGCACTCATGACCCTGGAGACCATCACCAATTGCCACTCTGTTGCTTCGGCAATCTTGCCGTGGCTTGTGCGTTTGTTCATGTTTGCTTTTGAGCAAACATGAACAAACGATGCGGCGCGCATGGCTCCATATACATCTGGATCAGCAGAACAGCGCCCTCTGCCATATAAAATCGATTACCCATAAATTTAAAAGGATGAGCTGAGAAAGAGAACATAGAATGGTTTTATGCTCCCCACTAAAATAAATTGCGCACCATCAGAAACACCGACACCCTGGGCCTCTTCAAGTAAGCGATCTTGACGGGCTGTAATTATTTATTCTCAGCCGATTGAGAATAGGACATTGTAGACTAACGCACAGACATCTAATAGAGACATGCCGCCTCCATTTTGCACCCCCTCCATTTTCCAGGAGCCGGTTGCTGGGCTCTTCTCACTGAGTTCTCCCTGGAGCATCGGTCCTACGGGGGAACTCAAAACGGAGTACCAAGGCAGTCCCATACCCAGGAGTCTGTTCTTAAGCCCTCCTTACTGAGTTCTCCCATAAGCATCGGGCTCTTTGGGGCACTCACGAAGACTCGCATCATAACTCCGGTGGAGATGGACCCCGTGCCTTAATAAACCCACTGAAGCAATTCAGTCTGAAACCACTTCTCAGATGTCGAGAAACCAGTCTCTTGGCTGAAATACTCATCTTACATGCCGATAGATTCCGTCATCCCGGAGGATCACTGTTCTTAACATATTTCGCTGAAGAACTTCTTTCGTCTACCCTACAATTGTAGTGACTTGAGCATACCGTGAGCTAATGCAAAGTCGGCGACAGGCAATGACTTGATGCAACATTAGATGCTGGTTGGGCGTCCGGTGCCACAAGGACATTGACTCCAGCGCACTTGAAAGCCTTGTCACTCAAATCTAAAGTGCATTGTTGTCATGCATCCAAGACACTTGCGTTATCTTTAGTTGTAGGGTTCGACTAATCACAGCTGCGCCAGAGGATCCAACTTGGACGACAAGACAGCAAAGCCCTGCGGTCGTTGATTGATGAATGCTGCTAATATTGGTTAGATAGTTGTTGTAGGAGTAAAGTAATGAGATGCTTGAGGACTGTCGATGCGAGCAAAATTAGTGTCACCCTAAATAGAGAGCTCTTGGAGGAAGTTCAGTGTTTTAAGTATCTGGGCTCCCATGTGGAGAAAACTGAGCTAGTGGAGGGATGTAAAGTGTTGGGTGCACTGAAGAGTGTAATGAGCTGAAGGACGTTGGGGATGGAAGCAAAGAGAGGGCTGTATGAGGGTGTTGTTGTCCCAACTGTACTCTACGGACCTGAGGCTTGGGGGATGAGAGCAGAGGAGAGAAGAAGGTTGAATGTTTTCGAGATGAAGTGTTTGAAAAAGCATGGCTGGAGTAACGCTGAGAGACCGAATCACCAACGACGTGGTTCGAATCAGAACAGGGATGGTGAAAAAGTTGGAGAACAGAGTGGATTCGCGTGTACTGAGATGGTTCGGGCACAT
>SDVV010025186.1:0-12464 GCA_016164225.1 Gammarus roeselii
ATATATTTCCAATCGTCGTGCCGTTCCTATTGTGTCATATTTTTAAATAACCAAGGAAGGGAATCTCGATGAGGAGACATTTCCAATAAAATGTCATTCTAGTGTCCGTTGAAACATCACACAAATGTAGTAAGTCATGCCTTCCATTTGCATGCCTTGATCCTTGCCTTTCTGGACCTTGCTCACTAATCCCTTACCTCCCGTCAACAGTGCATGACCTTCCTTGTCTTCTATATCTTTGTGCCGCGCTTGTAATGTATCGTGGTGGCCTCTAAGAATATCCTCCATCTGCTCATTAGGCGTCTCTCGTGATTACGTTCGTTTGTTGGCCACATTTCCATCGTATTACTAAGTGATGGACAGTGTATAAATCTTATAGGATACAGGCCTCTTATAAAGACCTTTTTTCAGAACGTGCCCGATCTGCCGCGAGAGGGTGTGGTGTTCCGTCAACAGCTTCTTCGTGAAGGAGTTGACCAGGACCAAAACGCCTGTCTTCTTCGTCAGGATTATAACAGGCAAAGAAGGAGGCTACGGTCGGGTTTGGTTGGCCAAGGACGAGCCCATCAGCACTCAAGGATTTGTGATTGTATAATACGACGCGTCTCATAAGCCACACGTTGTAGAAGGGACCCTGAAGATATATCAACCCGTTGAAGAAGGGACCCTGAAGATATACCAACGGTTCGAGAAGAGACCCTGAAGAAATACCACCAGTTGGATAAGGGACCCTGAAAATATACCACTCGTTTGAGAAGGGACCCTGAAGATATAACACTTGTTGGAGAAGGGACCCTGTAGATATTTAAAGATTAGCCATTTTTCATAGTGACGAAAAAAGGCGGATTGCATCCATTAAACGGCACCCAGTACACGTGTCACCCACCTCATCGTCCGCGGATAAGTAATTGCAGCGGTATTTGTAATGGTTGAGTCTGCCCTCTGGAGACGTCAATTGACCTATCCATGGTTTACGTCAATAACACTCAAGCTCTGCAACATTTTATTTGTAAAGGAAAACAGGCCTGACCAAGTCACTTCTTCATGAAGGTCGTCCGTCCGTCTCGTGCATGGACAAACATTTCCAAAGCATCTTCGTCCAAATAAACACTAATGAATTACGTATATTAATTGTTTTTGTTTCAAATCCCCTTTGTATCTGATTGCGATTGATTCCAAATTCAAATAAATAACTTGTAATTGATATGTTGTGATTTGCACTGAATGTTATTCTCTTCATCGATTGCATCGAATGATGTCTTTTGCACCGATTGCATCAAATGGTGTCCTTTGCATCGATTGCATCGAATGTTGTCCTTTGCATTGATTGCATCAAATGTAATCCTCTGCATCGATTGCATCGAATGATGCCAATAAGATGACAACGCTGGTATGGAACTGTGACCGACTGTTGCAATTGAAGCCAAAATACATTTGACCCATCATGGAGTGGTCGATGGTCGGCTACCGTCCATCCTTCTAAGGGGCTCGTCGCAATCGAGTAAGAGGCAAGAAAACGCTTTTTTATAAGATAGTGTGGTTATTTGACCTACCGAAAGGTCGGACTTAGAGAAAAATGAGCGAAACTGAGCTTTATGTTCGACCACACACTAGCAAAAGTTCAAAGGATAATTTGAGTGATCATCCACAAAATTGAACATACTTAAATTTTATAAGGGTCTCAACGTTGGTGAATCAATCGCTCATCAATCTTCTTCCAAGTGCGTGAGAGAGTTAAAAGTGAACATTCATGAACTACATTTGAGCAATAGTCTAATCTAAACATTCATCAACTACATTTGCTCGATAGTCTAAACTGTGCATTCATCAACTACATACGAGCGATAGACTAAACTGTACATTCATCAAATTCATTTGAGGCTATAGTCTAAACTGCACATTCATCAAATTCATTTGAGCTATAGTCTAAACTGTACACTCGCCAACTTGACAATAGGCAACGCATTACAGAACTTGAGGATCAAATATTACTCCGGGTTAGGAATATTACGCCGGGTTATGAATAAAATGACAGACTAGGAATATCATGACGGGTTAGGAATATCATGATGGATTAGGAATATAACGATGGGTTAGAAATATCATGACGGGTTAGGAATATCAAGACAGGCTAGGAATATTATGACGGGTTGGGAATATCATGACGGATTAAGAATATTATGACGGGCTAGAAATATCATGACGGGTTGGGAATATCATGACCGTTTTGGAATATTATGACGGTAAAGAATATCATGACGAGTTATGGAAACCATAACAGGTTAGGAATATTATGATGGCTCAAGAAACTCATGACGGGTAATGAATATCATGACGGGCTAGGAGTATTATGACGAGTTAGGAATATCATGACTGGATTAGGAATATCATGACGGGCTTAGAAATATCATGACTGGGTTAGGAATGTTATGACGGGTTAAGAATATCATGACTTGGTTAAGGGAAATCATGACTGGTTAGGAATATCATGACTTGGGGTTAGGGATATCATGACTTGGTTGGGCATATCATGATCGGTTTCGTTAGGGGGTATAACATTCGGCGAAAGGGTTTTAACCAAAAAGACGCTTCATGGAGCGTAAAATATTTCACTTCAGTTTTCCGATACAACTTTATTGGGAAATGCTTTGCTGCACATACTTTTAGCTAGCTTGAATGCCTGGTACATCCCAAACATTTGCCGAAACAGCTCAAACTATTGCAGAAACAGCTCAAATTGTTACTGAAACAGCTCAAACGGATGTTAAAACAGCTCAAACGTTTCTGAAATAGCTCAAACGGTTACTGAGTCTGTTGAAAGTGTAAGTTAAACACGAAACTGTGTTACCGGTCAGCGTGCGTTCTATTTATGGACCCAACAGCTGAAGCTATGGTCTCGGGGGACCCAACATGGAAAGTTATGGTCTCTGTTTCTAATTTCTGGCTTTCAAATTTTAAAAAAGTCTTTATATCAATGATAAGGAGTGGCCTGAAGGCAACCTAATCTTCAGAAGCATTGTAAACACAGCTGCTTGGAGACGGTGAATCCATGACCTGTTCTACAAAGGAGACCCAAAACACAGCGGCTAACCCTACCTGGTCGAGTGCGAGGAGGAGGCTGATGCTGCAGAAGTTCCGGAGACAACGAGGCACGTTTGAATCGAGTGAAACACACCTTGTGGGGATAATGAAATGTGTACGGTGAGGAGCTCATTCTGTGTATGGTGAGTAGCTTATGGGTATGGTAATGAACAGAAACATAATATTTCGCAATGAATGACACGAGGCCTTGGTGTTCACATGCTAACGTTGCTCAAATTTTCTAACTTTATTTTGGTGACAGCTAAATAATTAGAAAATATCAACTACCTCGAGGCTTTCAAACAATCTCAGTAATTAAAACGCTGATACAGACCTCATCGAAATCAAAAGTTTGTACGCGAATTTGAACTGACTCTAATGGCTGATATAATTGATCTACAAGGTTCCACTTATAAGTGTATTATTTCCTGAATAAATATGTTCTAACTAAAATCCATGATGCAAACAAGGCGAATACAATATAATATGCTGTTCCCAATGCTGCTCATAATTCAATTACCTTTGAATTGCAACTCTCCACTAAACAGTGTACAAAAGTCGGTATTATTTGAATACGATAAAAAAAACACTGCACGGTTTGAACATCATTCGTGACAATACTCGCGTTTGTGTTCAAAATTGTGGCCAAGCCCTGTTAGAAATATATTTCTTCAGATTTAAGCACGTAACTCAATCGGAAAATTTTATCTAGTAAAGTATTTAGTTACAATTAATTTTTACTAGTTGTATGGAACATAAGTGTTTGTTCAAGTTTCTGCAACAGCTCAGAACATCTCGGAGAAAAGTATTCCTGGATACGTTTTATGTCACTCGCGTGCTCATGTTCTGGATGTGTCCACGTTTTGCTACCATAAGAGGTGTTATACTTTCACTTGCGTCGCATCACAAAAAATGTATTAAAGTAATTAGTCATTCAAGTAATTCAGACACTAGACAGTAAGCGTACCTCTGAAAAAGACTGTGTTCCAAATGACTCACAGCTACAAGGTTTGCTATAGTGCTACCTCTGAGTGAGACACTGCAAACTTATGATAATAAAATTCGGACACGGCCTACGGTGACCCACCAGTACCAATATAACGAACAATCGCACTACTCCACTACCATTTACAAATCATACATGTACAAAATAAAAACATATTATACCGGCGCAGGTGCTTATTCACGCATACAGGGATCAGAGTTACTTACTGCTGGCGCATAGTGAAGAGACTGTAGCGCGATTGGTTGATAAAAGTGCCAATCAACTCCGAGAGTTTCACTTGATGCAACACGGCAGAAATGCACATACTACAATAGCGAGAGAAAGAACTACATGTACTGATGGCATTCAGTACGGTTATGCGATAGTACTGCAACGCAAAGATGGTACGGTAACGCGAAGATAGTTCTGTAACGCGGAGATAGTACTGAAACTCGAAGATAGTACTGTAACGCGAAGATAGTACTGTAACGCGCAGATGGTACTGTAACGCGAAGGTGGTACTGCAACGCGAGTTTCAACCTCATGTGTACTGTCAGCTACCGACAACAAATTAACTCATGAACCCTCAGGTGCCGCTCAGATTTGCAAACATCCCCTAATGCACACAATCGACCTTCCCTCCATTGCTGCCGTCAACCAAAGCACCCCACCGCCTCTGGGGCAGTTTCCTCTTTTGTTATAGTCAACCAAACCACCCAACCGCCTCTGGGGCAGTTCCCTCTCCTGCTATAGTCAACCAAACAACCCCACTGCCTCAGGGGCAGTTTCCACCTTGGCTACAGTCAACCACCTCACTGCCTCTGGGGCATTTCCCTTCTTCGATGCACTCCACCAAGCCACCCCACTTTCTCTGGGGCAATTCCCTCCTTTGCTGCAGTCAATCACTCCACCGCGACGGGTGCAGTTCCCTCCTTTTCTGCATCCAACCACTCCACACACTACCAGCGGAGGTTGTAAACAACAATAAAAATCATAACGTTTAAGTCATTGTTCGATAAATTCTACGTGTGTCGTCGTTGAAAAGCTAAATGGCACATGAAGCGCTCTTAGACGTTCCAGTTCAGAACTTATCCTCCAGCTATCAAAAGGCAACCTGGTTTGGGCCAACAGGCCTCGTTTTGTCTTCCAACACTTGTAAACACAGGTAAACCGTCTCAGGAACAGTTTCCTCATCTGCTGCAGTCAACCACTCCATCGCCTCAGGGGCAGCTCCCCCCTTTGCTGCAGTCAACCACTCCACCACCTCAGGGTTAGTACCCTCCTCTGCAGCAGACAACCCCTCCACCGCCTCAGGGGCAGTTCCATCCTTTGCTGCAGTCAGTCACTCCACCACCTCGAAGGCAGTACCCTTCCGTGCAGCAGTCAACCACTCCACCGGCTCAGGAGCAGTTCCCTCCTTTGCTGCAGTCAACCACTTCACCGCCTCAGGGGGACTTCCCTGCTTTGCTGCAGTCAACCGCTCCACCGCCTCATGGGCAGTTTCCTCCTCGTCTGAAGACCTTCCCCCCCCCCCCACCGCCTCAGGAGCAGTTCCCTCTTCTGCAGCTGTCAACCACTCAACCGCCTCAGGGCAGTTAACTCCTACGCAGCAGTCAACAACTCCACCGCCTCAGGGGCAGTTCTCTCCTTTGCTGCAGTTGACCACTCCACCGCCTCAAGGGTAGTTCTCTCTTTTGCAGCAGTCAGCTACTCCACCGCCTCAGGGTCAGCGTGACCCACTTTCTCTGACCGGATGAAACTAACGGTTCATTTGGTTTCTTCCTTGTGTAAAAGAAATGCAAGTAAACGCGCCCGTCAAGAGAACCAACGTCATTGCTCTGGACGTTTAGCAGTATGAGCTAATCAAAAATGCAAGTAAACGTGCACGTCATGAGAACCAAAGTCATTGCTCAGAATGTTCAGCAGTATGAGCTAATCAGAAATGCAGGTAAATGTGCCCGTCACGAGAACCAACGTGATTGCTCTGAATGTTTAGCAGTATGAGCAAATCAGAAAAGCAAGTAAACGTGCCCGTCATGAGAATCAACGTCATTGCTCCGAATGCTTGACAGTATGAGTTGATCAGAAATGCAAGTAAACGTGCCTGTCATGAGAACCAATGAACTATACATTCATCAACTTCCTATGAGCGATAGTCTATAATGTATATTTATCACCTACACATGAGCGATAGTCTAAAATGTACATTTATCACCAACACATGAGCGATAGTCTAGACTGTGCATTCATCAACTTTATTTGAGCGATAGTCTAAACTGTACATTCATCAACCTATTTTCGTTTCGGAATTGAATTTTTTAGAATGATTTGAAACTTTGGAAACATGGGAACCCGACGAATCAAAGCCCCACAAACTCTCAAGAAAGCTGGCGTGCAGGCAAAATATCGTCGGACAAAGTTCCTCCCCGTGTATCGGACGTGTTCATGTCACATTGTTATCTGGGCTCAAAATCAAACGATATGTTGTTAAACAACATAACGTGAACATAGTTTATAAATACCCCTAAATTTTCCGGTAAACATCATAATGTCAAATTGTCATCATGGTCAAAATGAGATCATGGAACTTGTCTATGATCACAATAATTATTGACATGCTAGGCACAGAGTTACTGGCAACAGGATACCTAGACTTTCGGAGCATGCTGAGCATGTAGTTTATACTTCCGTTCTAAATCGTGCATCACGTCCTCGTGCATTAGGATCGTGCACCCGGTTCCCGAGCAGGAGGATCGTGCATCCGGTCCCCGTCAGGAGGATAGTGCATACGGTCCCCGTGCAGGAGGATCATGCATCCGGTCCCCGTGCAGGATGATCGTGCATTCGGTCCCCGTACAAGAGAGAGTTTTATTAATCCTCCAATCTGTTGAATCGCTCTCTAATTTCAATTGAAATTGATGAGAGGTATATTAGTGATGAGTGGTATAGGAGTGATGAGTGCTATAGGAATGATGAGTGGTATATGAGTGATGAGTGGTGTATGAGTGATGAGTGGTATAGGTGTGAGGAGTGGTATATGAGTGCAGAATGGAATCGAAGTGATGAGTGGTGTAGCAGTGATGAGTGGTAGAGGATTGATGAGTATTGTTGGAGTGATGAGTGGTATAGGAGGGAGGAGTGGTGCTGGAGTGATGAATGATATAGGAGTGGTATAGAAGTGGTGAGTGGTCTAGGAGTGATGAGTGGTATATGGGTGATGAGTGGTATCTGAGTGATGAGTACTATATAATTGTGAGGAGTGGTATAAGAGTGGTGAGTGGTATAGGAGTGGTGAGTGATACATCAAGCCAATTTAAGTGTTGCAACCGTGCGAACAAAATCGTTTATGATTACTCGTGTGCAATTGCAAAACAGCAAGTCGATTTTAAGTGATCCAACCGTGTGAACAAAGTCGTTTAGAAATTATCGGGTGCAATTGCAATACTTGAAGTCAATC
Organism: Gammarus roeselii; assembly: GCA_016164225.1. Classification (NCBI taxonomy): domain Eukaryota; kingdom Metazoa; phylum Arthropoda; class Malacostraca; order Amphipoda; family Gammaridae; genus Gammarus; species Gammarus roeselii. The sequence goes on from SDVV010025186.1 coordinate 7,524, forward strand.
TGAAGTGCCGCAATCGTGCGAACAGAATCGTTTATAATTAGTCGAGTGCAATTGAAATACAGCAAGTCGATTTGAAGTGCTCCAACCGTGTGAATAAAGTCGTTTTGAAATTTCGGGTGCAATTGCAATTTAGCAAGTCAATTTGAAGCGCTGCATTCGAGCGAACAAAGTCGTTTATATGAACACGGGAGCAATTGAAATATAGCATGTGCTGCAACCATGCGAACAAAATCGTTTATGATTACTCGGGTGCAATTGCAATACAGGAAGTCAATTTGAAGTGCCGCATCCGTGAGTAGATAGTATGTCGCCTAAAACGCAAATTTTTTGTGTCGTAAAGAACGCAAATTTTTGAGCAGGCGCATGAACGCAAACTTTTTGGGGTGCCAAGAACGCAATTTTTTTGGGTGTCTACGGATATTTGCACGCCCATTTTCCCAAGACGGCCTACTGAAGGAATAAGATAGACACAAATTATGTCTGCGAGAACGCAAGTTTTTTGTGAGTCGGTCGATGTATTTGTTAGGATGTATTTTATTTGTTAGTGTGTCTGACTTATTCGCTGTATATCTCGGACAATATAGTTATATGTTGGGACAATTACTCATGTGGTCAAGTGAGTTACTGATGGTACATAGAGACTGCCGGGACGGGTGGGAAGAGGGTACGGGAGAAGGAAAGGGGAGGGGTCAGACGCATTAGGTGGCCAAGAACACAAGATTTTTGTGAGTCGGTCAATGTATTTGATAGGATGCATATTATTTCTTAAGGTGACCGACTTAGTCGCTTGGAAGTTGAGAGTGGGTGGTCCGAATGATCTGTATCTGTCAAATGTCACACAGATATTTTATCTCGAGATATATGGTCCTCTTGGAGAATAGTTTTCCATACGGGAAATCTCAGTTTCCTTACGGTATCTGATTGCTTTCATTTACGATTACTTACGGAGGGATTATATAGATGCACGTTATAAGGCCTTGTCAACGCTAAATATGATTGTTTTGGAATATTTCGTGCGGTAGGAGGGGATGATTTATATCACTATGTTTGTTTTTGAATGACTCATTTGAATAGAAGTCATTGTTTATACATGATATTTTATACTGCATGATTGATATTATTTGATTAAATCCACTCGCTTTTCTCATGTAATGTATTTTTTTTCAGAGAGGGTTGTAGTGGGAGTATAATTGATCACCAACTGTTGCTCGTTATATATATTTATTCGATTCTGGTATGAATAGTGTTATAGCAAGTTCTCTGGTGAGGGTGCGCTCTAGGATAGCCGTACGCAAAAAGTTGGAAGCGCTCTTGAAAAAATTAATTAAATTAAATATAATTTTATATTAAAAAAATTTAAGAAAATGTAAAAAAAATCGACGTCAGGACAAAGCCAAATCAATCTATTGGTGTGAAAACTTGCCTACTAAAGAAGGCTCTGGATGTCAATTTTTTTTTAATTTTATTGAATTTTTTAATTTTAAAATTATCTTGAAATTTAAATTTTGTTCAATATATATATTTTTTTGACTCATGGACACGTACATACGCTCGACTGTACACATGCACGTACGTATACAGCTCTGTACAGGTACATATATACATATATGTTGACCACGGCGAGCGATGATGGGCCAAATGTTTTGCAAGATGAATAATGTATTCAAGTTATAATAGGTATCTGAACGCAGAGAATAGAGTCAGTGATACGTTGAGTGTAACTGATGCAGGACAGTTCATCCTCAAATTGACAACAATGAATGATCACGTGGCAAAAATTAAAATACGTGTTATGGAAGAAAAAATCTCCGAAGATGATTCGAGTTGGATGGAACAAATATTGAGTAGTGTTGAAAATAACAGTTATCTCAGATTGGGTGAAACAAGAATCAAAAGAGTGGGAGCTAACATTCATGTATGGATGAAGGAAACAGGGGGAAGGCAAGGAAGTCGGCTTTGGGTAACTAATGTCAACGGGTTACAGACGTATGTAACAAAGTTCATGGGGAATAAGAAAGCAAAACTTGAAATTGATATGATCCAAGTGGAAAATCATCTTCTTGACTGTAATAATGATGAGATACTGGAATACGAATTTTACCTACGTAAATAAGAACATCTGGAACGTATTCAAAAATTCCTCAAAGATGAATATCAGAATGACTTTGAATTGGAGAAGTTTCGAATAATTAAGGTTCAAGAAGAAGAAGCGTTATATTTGTGGGCTCACGGGAACGGAACAACATTCGGTATTCGCATCAAAGATATGCTGGAGTATATGAAGGAATTTGAGAATGATCTGAAATGTCATGATGATGGGAATGAATGGATGTAGGAACCATGTTGTTACAAATCAAAAGAACGAGTTAGAAAGTATTTATGAAACCAGCAAGATCTGTAATTAATACTAATAATGCAGTAATAAACCATGTCAATCCCTAATCAAATGATTATAACATCCTAAAACTCAAAGGTTAAACAATGAATTGCAAATATCGTGTAAGTAGGAGGCAACATCAAATTGTCGTGCAAATTTTGCTAAATCAAAAATTGGAAGTGCGTATCGAAACTGCAAAGGTTAGATCAAAATATAGAGTCACGTGGAGCTGATTGTTATGCATTGTATATATCAATGACTGAACACCATACATATGTTAGATTAGAATAGGTTTTTGATGATTTATTAGAACAGAATCGGATGTGTGTCTTTCAAACTGCAAAGGATTGATCAAAATGTTGAGTCAAGTGTAGATATGAATTATTCATCGTATAAAACATTGAATGAATATCGTACATAAGTTAGGTTAGGTTAGGTTTTTATGATTTACTACGGGGTGATGGGGGTCTGTAAACTTTGCCAGAATGAAATGAAATTGAATAAACATAAATCCAAGAGTAACGTGTAGAGATATTTGAAACGCAGTCATCGTGAAGACTATGAAAAAAGTATTGGAAAGAAAAAGGCAGATCAACTGTGCAAGTCGTCAAGGGATGAAGTGTCAGGAGATATTGAAGAAAGATGTGGTAGACCTAGTATGAGATGAAGTGGCCCGTTTGTATGATGATGGAAACAAATATGAATTTCTCATAACATTCAATCCATCTATGATGGAAATATCTAACTTCTCTGGTAACATATATGAGTCGAGATTGATTGCGAACTAGACATAATTAGGTGTAAGTTATCAAAACTGCAAATGATAGATCAAAATGTAGATTCAAGTGGAGATATGTATTTTGCATCGTATAAAACATTGACTGAATATCGTGCATAAGTTAGGTTAAGTTAGGTTTTTGATGATTACTTCTTATAACATAACATTCCATGAAGCTGATGCACATAAAATATCTTGTATCAACAGCAAGGGATGTTGTTCTATGGGTTAGGTTAGTTTGGGTAGGTATTAATGCATCCGGCAGTGTATGGTAACCCTTTTGCACAAAATGTATGTAAATGCCTACATTATACCAACATCGACCGTGAATACGCCTACATTAAACCAGCATATGCCGGCACATGACGGGATCAAACCGTGAATACAGCTACATTATACCAGCATATACCGGCATATGCCGGCATATGGCGGTATCAAACCGTGATAAACTGCATGAAAAATCTCGAACGTTGAAGGAAACCGTATTATCAAATGGGGTAATGGAAGGATATCAGGTACAAGAAGTGTAAAATTGCATAATAATAATTAAATGTATATTTGACTTTGTTTTCTGAATTATGGTAAGGAAACATGAAGAAAGAGAATCACGTCTTCTAAGAATGAAAAAATCCGACCTCTCTGGTAACATATATGACTCGAGATTGATTGCGAAGTAGAAATAATTAGGTGTAAGTTATCAAAACTGCAAAGGATAGATCAAAATGTAGAGTCAAGTGGAGATATGTATTATGCATCGTGTGAAACATTGACTGAATACCGTACATGAGTTAGGTTAGTCTAGGCTAGGATGATTACTTCTTTTAACATAACATAGCATGAAGCTGATGCCCATTAAATATCTTGTAACAAACAGCAAGGGATGTTGTTCTATAGGTTGGGTGAGGTTGCGTAGGTATTGATGCATCCGGCAGTGTATGGTAACCCTTTTACAAAAATGTGTGCAAATGCCAACATTATACCGACATCGACCGTGAATACGACTACATTATACCAGCATATACCGCCATATGCCGGCATATGGCGGGATCAAACCGTGAATACAGCTACTTTATACCAGCATATGCCGGCAAATTCCGGCATATGGCGGGATCAAACCGTGAATACAGCTACATTATATCAGCATATGCCAGTATATGCCGACATATGGCGGTATCAAACCGTGATAAAATGCATGAAAAATCTCAAACGTTGAAGGAAACCGAATTATCAAATGGGGTAAAGAAAGGGTGTCGAGTATAGGAAGTGTAAAAATTGCATAATAAAATCAAATGTATATACGACTTTGTTACAAAATTATTGGTAATGAAACATGAGGAGAGAGAATCATGTCTCAAACGTTTGAGTGCTATGAGAATTATGTATATTTCGGAAATCTGCGGGAATATAATGAATGGTAACGTGTGCAATAGCATGAAGAAACCTGAAACGATTCGATGTCATAAAAATGTAACAGTAATTTAAAAATTAGCGTTCATAAAAAGCTCGTTGAAGACTATAAACAAAGTTTTGGTTAAAAGGATAGGAATGCAAGTGTTGCATACACTTCTCCCAAAGGTCGTCGTTTATCTAAAATGTATTCTAAGGGCGTTATTCTAGAACACCAATAGAAAAGAGAAAAAAACGCACCCAGATGATAAATCCTACACCGATATGACGAGTCGACAGCTTCAGGTGAGGAATAAATATACATAATTGATAAAGAACCCACAGAGTGGCACTGGTACCAAGGATCAAGATAACACAAGAGAGGGAGGTCGAAGTCATT
>SDVV010025187.1:0-12464 GCA_016164225.1 Gammarus roeselii
ACTCTAGGGGATCAGTTACTGTAGTGGCCGGTGATACTCTAGGGGATCAGTTACTGTAGTGGACGATGATACTCTAGGGGATCAGTTACTGTAGTGGCCGGTGATACTCTAGGGGATCAGTTACTGTAGTGGACGATGATACTCCAGGGGATCAGTTACTGTAGTGGACGATGATACTCTAGGGGATCAGTTACTGTAGTGGCCGGTGATACTCTAGGGGATCAGTTACTGTAGTGGACGATGATACTCTAGAGGATCAGTTACTGTAGTGGACGATGATACTCTAGGGGATCAGTTACTGTAATGGACGATGATACTCTAGGGGATCAGTTACTGTAGTGGACGATGATACTCTAGGGGATCGGTTACTGTAGTGGACGATGATACTCTAGGGGATCAGGTACTGTAGTGGACGATGATACTCTAGGGGATCAGTTACTGTAGTGGACGATGATACTCTAGGGGATCAGGTACTGTTGTGGACGAAATGAAATTGTTCCAAGGAAGTTGAATTCTTGATGTTTCTACAGGAAATTCGTGGAGACAAATACGCGAAGGATGTTTCCCTCTTTTATTTCTCGTGTAGCTTCCTAAATTTAGTTTTAAGGTGGAAAATTTTGATCTCATAGTCCATACCCCTAATTCATTTTGATGCGGAATGCGAAGGATACAAATTAAACAGGTTTGATTAAATTTACACACGTCTTAGAATAAATACGTAAAGCTCATGTTCAGAATAGCAAAATGACTTGGTATTATCTGCACAAAAGGACATCAAAATGCACGCTAATAAGGTTGGCTGGGCATCGTCAGCCTATCAGCTACTGCATCGGAGGCGAGGACTGTTTGGTTTACGATGCAACAGTTGTGAGCCTCTTCTCATTTTTGGTACTGACGCAATAAACGGCTAAAACGCAATTTTTTGGCCTTGCCCTGTTCTGTTAATCAAGAAGAAAGACCTTCTGTGCCAGCCGCCGGCTTTGTAAAAGTTGTGCTGCCAAGGAAATCCACCGCAAATTAACTTGATGCAGAAAATTAGTCCCAGTTTCCTTAACCGAAAGAGTCCCCACGGGAACATTAGGCTACAAAGTTGAATTCTTATTTGGGATACATTTAAGAATGAGGCATTGCTGTGGTATTTGTTATAGCATTATATCTGATAGAATATTTTTCGTGAATTCCACCAAGTTTGTAAGTATGACGAATAATGATCGTTTAATTTTTGGTTGTTTCTTAATTGTTAATTTCGCGAACGCTTAAAGACTATTCGAAATCTTGCTGGGTATTGATTAGGGAGGATTGTTCAAAATTATATACATTATATACAGTCATAGTACGTAAAATTCCATTTAGGAAAACTTTTCTAGCGTTTGTTCTTTATTGACCAACATTAAAAAAAAATTCGCTACACTACAGTACCGATTTTTCTATGCTTAATATACAAGTTTTAAAATTAACTGTACCTTCCCCCTTGTAATTTAGCTTCATATGTAATCTTCTTCACGCTATTCTGTCTGGACAAATCTTCTTAGTGAATATCGAGTGGAAAATTCTTACCGACATTTTTTATCGTCAATCAAGAACGATTTTTTTGTCGCTCCTGTACGTAGTGGAATAATAACACAGTCGCCATGTTATGGTCAAAATGCAGTAGTTACAGGTCTGTTTCATATAAAATGTAAGTGCCCAAGATACCACATAATTTATATCATTTAATTACGCCTGGAATATGCATAACTCGTCGCAGGATGGATTCCCTTGCGCTAACAATCTATCTGCACCATACCGACCATCAAGGATTGGGGCTGTATACGAGCTGCAGCCCCTAGACCAGGAGAGCCAGGCCTCCCACAGCCCAATAAAGAGGCAGTGTCTGGGCGTAATTACCACCCGATACTCTGAAGGACTGAGCAAATTGGCTTATACTCCCGGGATGCGCTCGGGCCACACACCGCCAGGGATGAGAAGGTCCATGGGTCATGATCTTGGAGGTCCAATGTGCAGAGCACATATTTACTACAACGATTTTGTGTTCATAATGCTTTATAAAAAAGAACAGGAACTTGTGAAACTGTTTTTGTTTCATAGATTGTAGTTGAGTTTATAAGAAATTTCCAACCACTAGCTAATATGACCTACACAAAAAATAGTAATGGAATTTTTAGAACATTAATATTTAGTCAAGTACAAGCTGAAGCAACGGCTTTCTTAATGAGATCCTCTGCTGGGACACAATTGCCATCATTCCGGTCGCCGCCTTATCTCTTTGTCAATGTCTTTTCCTTCATCCGGCGGTCTTTGTTGGGTCCATTCTTTTAATCTCGATACGCCCTTCCCATTTCCTACCGTCCGATGACGTCTATTCTTGAAGCCCCCGCTGCCGCCATCCCTTAGCTGCCTCTTCCCTGCCAAAGATGGCTCCTAAAGCTCCGCTCCTCTGCCAAAGATGGCTCCTTAAGCTCCTCACCCCTGCCAAAGATGATTCCTAAAGCTCCTCTCCTCTGCCAAAGATGGCTCCTAAAGCTCCTCACCCCTGCCAAAGATCGCTCCTAAAGCTCCTCACCCCTGCCAAAGATCGCTCCTAAAGCCCCTCACCCCTGCCAAAGACCGCTCCTAAAGCCCCTCACCCCTGCCAAAGATCGCTCCTAAAGCTCCTCACCCCTGCCAAAGATGGCTTCTAAAGCTCCTCACCCCTACCAATGATGGCTCCTAAAGCTCCTCACCCCTGCCAAAGATCGCTCCTAAAGATCCTCACCCCTGCCAAAGATGGCTCCTAAAGCTCCTCACCCCTGCCAAAGATGGCTCCTAAAGCTCCTCACCCCTGCCAATGATGGCTCCTAAAGCTCCTCACCCCTGCCAAAGATGGCTCCCAATACCAGCACTCGCTCAGTGCGGTGGGCGCTACCATTATAAGGCCAAAAGGAAATGTTTTCTGCTGTCGGGTCGCTTCAAGTGAATTGCAGCGCGTGCTTCAAAACTTTGTTCTGCCGCTCGTAAAGCTTTTATGCCCCGTCTAAATAATAAAAAGGAAGACATTGTTTAGTGATCTCCTTTGATGACCACAAACATAAAACTTCCTTCGTTACTCAATGAGTAGAAAACTCAACTGGGTGCTGTTGTTGTCTTCAAAAGTTCACGTGTGCAAACGTAGTCCTGTATTGGCGATACAAGTGAGGTGCAGGACAAATATATAGGAAATGTCTGACATTCACTCACGTTAAAAACACCATGGTGCAATTGAAGGTACTGCTATTACAAACTCGGCTCGCTGCTCTATATTGTAAGAGCCAGAAATCTTTTTCAAGATCCACTATTAATTTGTGAATTTGTCAAAACAGTATAAAGTAGCTCTTCAAAAACATACGACTGCGGTCGAATGTTTTTTACTCATCCATTCTAGGAAAAAACAGTCAACAACGTCGACATTTTATCATCGTGATGGAACTGATGTATATATTTTTGAATTTAATCCAAGCAAACTAAAAATGAATAGGAAAATGAAATTGATTTCCTAAGTCACCAAAGGAGATGTTCATAGTCATAAGTCACTACAGTTGACGATTAAAGTCTCGCAGAAATTTTAATCTGTTGGTTTGGGTGATTATAAACGACTATAAAGCTTAATCTATTGCTGGTCAACTGAAACAGGTATCCGTTTGGGTGTTTGTAAACGACTATCAAGCTCAATCTGTTGCTGGCCAGCAGAAACAGGTATCCGTTTGAGTGTTAGTAAACGACTATTAAGCTTAATCTCTTGCTGGCCAGCAGAAACAGGTATCCGTTTGGGTGTTTGTAAACGACTATTAAGCTTAATCTCTTGCTGGCCAGCAGAAACAGGTATCCGTTTGGGTGTTAGTAAACGACTATTAAGCGTAATCTTTTGCTGGCCAGCAGAAACAGGTATCCGTTTGAGTGTTTGTAAACGACTATTAAGCTTAATCTGTTGCTGGCCAGCAGAAACAGGTATCCGTTTGGGTGTTAGTAAACGACTATTAAGCTTAATCTCTTGCTGGCCAGCAGAAACAGGTATCCGTTTGAGTGTTTGTAAACGACCGTAAAGCTTAATCTGTTGCTGGCCAGCAGAAAACCTCATTGAGCAATCGCTGGGTTAGGTTAGGTTAATTACATCAGTTCAATTTATATGGAAGGGGATCTTGCGCTCCGCAGGCGGCATTCAAAAGGACCGACCCCAGTGAAAAAATATTTCAGTAAATCTGCTCAACGTCGACGGTGATGTGCTCTTTTTCTCAAACTCTGCCACCATTTCTTGCTATCCGTGCTGTTCTCATGCGAGAAATCTATACACTGGTTTCAAATCCCATTCAAAGAATCATGAGCGTGCTGACTTTTCTCCGATCTCAAAGCCTCGACTACAGAGCGCTCCTAACCCTATTTTCTAGTCTGGTATTTTTAATGTCCGAGACGCGATGATGGTTTCTTCGCTAAACATCACATTTATCTTCTAGGTAGGTAGGTATAAAAGTTAGGATACATCGGCCTTGATCAAAGGTCCTCATCAGGCCTGTAATTATTTCGCACAGGACATGGCTGTGCTAAGTACCTACTGGCCTGATGAGCACCTTTCATAAACTGAGAAACGTCGTTCATTTACGAGACATTGTTTGGCACTTCTGTAGGAAACAAGTTTTCATTGTTGTTTTTCGGTACCAAGTGCATCCCTTTTAGAAATATTACATTTACTATTTCCGGTCGTGAAACATTCAGGAGACTTTCATGAACCAAAAACACCAGTATATCAGTTCTAATACCAGATCGTTTATTTTTACCAGAAAATGCATCCAGAGTCTAAATAAACTTCAAGGTTGGTAACAATATTTCTCGGTTTATATCAGGAAACTTCTCTTCCACATAGTCCACAACTTTATTTTGGATAAAATGGTGGGCTCCATTGCGGCCGACAAATATTTTTTTTCTGACGAGGACTCCGATCAAACATAACTTTTAACGATGAATGTACTATAACACGAAACGAATTTATCCGTGTGGCCCAAAGTTGGAGAGCACAATAGAAGTTAAATAGACCTACTCATACGTAACAGTTATAACCAAATTGTGACTGACGTAAAACAGATTCATTTGCGTTTCATTCGATTTAATGGATTTAAAGAAAATACAATGTTGCAGTGAGGATATCTTTGTTTCATCAGCGCTAAATTGACGTGTAACGCGCAAATTATAAAAGATTTTAAAAGTATCTTAAATGAGCAACAAAACCGATCAGAGTTCGTCCAATGGCGCTCTCTGTTAACAATCGACTTCCAAGCACTGATTGTCGAAAAGCCATAAATAATTTTACGTAAACAGCCTCTCTATGAAGCAAGGACTGTTTTCGGGCAATTCTCTGCCAACAGCCTCCATCTGGTGTAAGAACAGCTCCAGGGATACCTACTGCCAACAGCCTCTTTCTGATGCAAGAACAGCTCGGGGAAATTATTTGCTATCAACCTTTCTCTGATGTTAGAAGAGCCCCGGTAAACTCCCTACCAAACTGCCTCCTTCTGATGCAAGAACTGCTAGGGGTAACAATTTATTAATATCCGTCTCCGAATGCACACACTTGCTCCAGGCAACGAGCTGTGAAACTCATTCCTTTCCAGACAAACGAACAAACGCTGCGGCAATAATGGTTCATGCAACCCATCAAACATTGTTCTACATTCTGGAAATGTTGTTAAAAGTTTAAATGAATTAAATAGCATTTCATGTAGTCCCTCGAACTATCACGGGACACGTTTGCGATGGAATGACCCACAGTAAGTGCATGCGCGCGTAAGTGAGAGATAACATAAAATTGCTCGGCACAGACTTTGAAATTGCATTTTTGTTCGATTGGACCGAAAATTGGAAACCATGGAATGGATCAGCTCATCTGGATCCTCGTGGCAGATTAGGAGGAGGCGTTGCGTCGGTTAATGTCAGAGTCTGCTAGAGTGTGCGAGAGGAGGAAGCAACGAGTTAATGTGGCAAGGTGTAAAGTAACAAGATATTAAGTAACTAGATGTAAAGTAACTAGATGTAAAGTAACTAAATGTAAAGAACTAGATGAAAAGTAACTAGATGAAAAGTAACTAGATGTATAGTAAATAGATGTAAAGTAACTAGATTTAAAGTAACTAGATGTTCGAGGTATGACTATGCTAGCGGAACTGGTGTCCGCTTAACTGGATAGTTATTAGGGGAAGGTTTGTCTTATTAGTACCAGGACTCGAGTGTCGAGAAGACAACGTTTGTAAACCGAGGTGAAATCTAGAGTGAAGGAAGGGTGTAAAGTGCTGGGTACAGTGAGGAGTGAAATGAGCTGTATAACATTAGGTATTTGAACGAAAAAAAGGTGGGTTGTATGAGCTAGATGTCTTGACTGTACTGTACGGGTCTGAAACTTGTAGGGCGAGAGCAGGTGAGAAAAGAAGGTTGCATATTTTCGAGATGAACTGTTTAAGAGCTATGGCCCGAGTGGCGATGGATAGACAGGATCGATAATGACGTTGTTCGAATAAGAACAGAAATAGTGAAAAAATTAGAGGACAGTATATATTAAAGTGTTCCGAGTGGGTTCGAACGAATGGTGAGGATAGATGATGAAATATTGGTGAAAGGGTGATGACGGGGGAGGTGAGTGGGCGTAAGCCTAGAAGAAAACCGACGTTTGGGTGGATGGATGAATGGCGTAAAGAGTGCGCAATGGATAAGCTAGAGTGGAGAATGGCTGTAAATGTGTGAGTTTTGACCCAGCTTGATACGCTTTCCCGCCCTTGGTGTTTTGTTGAGAAACGGGACAGACATGGGTGGAGAGGGTCCTTCTATTATGACGCAGCAGGAGTGAACCAGTGTCGGTCCATATTGCTGACACTGAAATCGACCTCGCTCCTGAGCCGAAGTGAGTGGTATGTGGTGCTCTTAGCGCAAGAGGGCTGGTGTGTGTGTGGAAGCGTGAGGGGAGTGTGAGCTGCGTTCTGCCATCGGTCACTCATTTTCTGGGGAATTCGGCCTTGCCTCTTCATCTGTATCTATTATTCAGCCTTGCCTCTTCATCTGTATCTATTATTTGACCTTGCCTCTTCATCTGTATCTATTATTTGACCTTGCCTCTTCACCTGTATCTATTTTTCGGCCTTGCCTCTTCATCTGTATCTATTATTCGGCCTTGCCTCTTCATCTGTATCTATTATTCGGCCGTGCCTCTTCATCTGTATCTATTATTCGGCCTTGCCTCTTCATCTGTATCTATTATTCGACCTTGCCTCTTCATCTGTATCTGTTATTCGGCCTTGCCTCTTCATCTGTATCTATTATTCGCCCTTGCATTTCCATCTGTATCCATTATTCGGCCTTGCCTCTTCATCTGTATCTATTATTCGGCCTTGCCTCTCCTTCTGTATCTGTTAGGCAACACAAATTTCCTAGTGTTCTCATTCGGTCAATTATATTCTGGATTGTTTGTTATATCTGTGAATATTAAGTAGAAGAGATGTTCCGTTCTGCTACATTTAGAATCGGTAGTTCTTATTTGGTCAACTAATCTCTTCTGGGATCAATTACCGACCTTGAATCTATGTTGCCTGTAGTGCAATTTTAAAATACACTCGAATTACTCAAACCATTATCACAATCCCGCCTTTTTGGTTTAGAGTAGATCCTCAAGATTATTCTGCTATCTCTAAATTCACTTTTTGTGATCCCATTTGATCATTGCTCTGATAATATTGATCGTTTTGCTTTCATTTGTAACAGTAGGACTTGTCATTTACATCACATCATAAGGCAACTTGGCTGCTGTTATTTGGTGTCGTTTCTCACGTACTCTGCATTTTAAGGAATTCATTTGAAGTAATGTCGATATAAAATGCAAGCGTAATATGACCCACAATAGTGACTTTCGTAAACACCGAAACTTCCCGAGCCTGAAATTGTATGCACCAACGCAGTTACTGCTGATGTCGTACGTGATGCTGTATAAAATCATTTACGATTGTAGTGCCTGATGCAGAGTGCTTTAATAATTCAACATCAATAGGGCAATGAGTGAATCCGTTCAGTTGACCAATTTCACCACGCCGAGTGGTTAGCGTATCTGACTGCAGTGTCATCCTCTGGTGCTGCATGTCGAGAGTTGAGACACGGCATGGACACGGCAGTATTATGGCGGGAAGATTGAGCACCTCCTCCATCTCATAAAGCCTAACTTAGCCACCCTCCTAATAAGAGGGAAGCGGCTGTATGCCTATACATACATACATTAGAAGAAAAGCCGCATCAAGCGCTGGCCACAAGTTCTCCCTGACCGACTTATCCGGCAGTTTCTTGTTCCCTCCCGCTCTACCCATTAGTCTGATGACAAACGCTGACAATCTGCTGTCTTGCAGTTAGTCATCTTCACCATCCTACCTATCTTTGATCTCGGCAGTTTCCTCATGAATGCTTCCTAAACTTATACCCTCATGATGAACTGATGTCTGATTTAGGATGAGTCTGTAATGAACGGGTCGTGTTTGTATTACGTCTTGCGAATAGCGATAAGTTTTTGTTCGTGATTTCATGCTATATAATAATAAACTGGAATCAAATTCACAGAGAGGAGATGAAATCGCAACAGAAGGCTTCCAATATTGTTGAGAAGATGTTGGATGACGGTTGGTATAACCGGTGTTATATTTCAACTTGCAATATAATAATTACGAAAAATAGGAATCATTTATATCGAACCAAATTTTAATTCAACTTCCCACGTTTCGTTTCCAGTGTTTTTTCATGGACGGTTCACTTTTTATTCGATATCCTATCATTGACTTTGCAGCTGCTAGTGGTTTCGTGTCAAAGACTGCATACGAGTGCTCTGGAAGATTACCATGCATATAAATTAGAAAACGTAGTGGGATTACTCCTCGTGTAGATGTGATTTAATTTTGCCTAGAATATGAATAATTTCTTTCTGGAGTCCATGACTTATATACGCTGAACCATGACGCATGCTTCCCGACAGAGACTTGGAGACGGTCACCTATCCAATTTCTCTTTTGACGACGCAGTAGCTTTTTATAAACATTACACAGAATAGGGTAGGTCCGCGAGTAAAATGCACAATTATAACCAAGCCTGTTTCCGATAAATTGCTTTTCGTTTCTTCTGAGTTGAACGAAAAATGGGAAAACACTGTCTTGGGACGTATCGAGTCGAACTAAATTCCCTATATGAGCAAACCTTTGAAAAAAATTGAGTTATGATCATACTGGGTTAAAGGAGAGAGATGCGAGGCCGAGGCAGGAACGGATTTGTACCTCACAGTAATCTCGGTATTTCAGGTGAATTTTCAGTCAACGTTCACGACTGCCGCTACAGGAGGAGAACTACTTCGTTTTCGTGGCATAATGAATTATTGTGTGAGAAAGAGCATTCCCAACTGACCCACTGGCAAAGGAGCTCGCCCCTAGCAATCGTTTGCATTGCTTACAGCATAGACAATGAACTCCATCAAGTCCAACAGACTGGGGCAAAACCCTTTACGTTGAATTTTCCCGTCAGTTTACTTCTGCTCGCAATGTGGCATTACTTGATGCCCTGCTAAATCCCATTGAATAGAATCCCACTTAACCGAATTCAGGGCGCAACGTTTTACTCTATTTAGTAGCTATTTAGAGAGACAACAGAGGGTGCCCGAGACAGTAGGTGGCAGAATGTTAACACACTCCAAACTTCTCTCATACACTTGCACCTACGTCAAAGTTTGGCTCTTTAGCGCAAAATGGTCCGATTAGGACCCCGCAACACACATTTTGTGTCAGGATTGGGGTTCGATATAAGTAATACCTGCAGGGACAGGCAGCTTCCACGGGTTTACTCCAGCTGCGACATAATTGGCAGGCCTCCCCCCAACGACGTCCATCCCCGTTACTCGGCAAGACTCAGAGGACGATAATGTGCATCAGGGCCACATCATATCTCATCCATTTACAATCATTCTCTACTATCATATCCATTGCACGTTCTTTCGCTACTTCCATACTAATGACTCTCCTCCCCCAAGCCTGCTGGAATTCGCATTTGTTCACATACTGATTATCAACCGAGAACCCCTTAGATACTACATGCTGGTCCCTAGTTTGTGCTGGGACCTTAAACCGCACGTTTGTTTTGCTTGCAAAGTGTTCAATTAACGTTAACGTTAGAGGCGGTGAAGCCGGTCAAGAGGTCTTCAAGAGTGAGCCCCCTTGCCCCTGGCGTGAACCAGGTGTCCAATGGGGGTAATGGACAAGCACCAGCCCGGGATGGACCAGCACCCCTTCCAGAGTGACGAAAACCAAGTTTCCAACGACCAAAAACGTCAGCCTCTCCACGATGACCAGCGCCACCTCATCCGAAGATGACCGGAGAGCCGACCGCATCGATGAGTTAACCAGTAAGGTCCAGGAAATCAGGAATCTACTAAGCCAAACGACCGGCTCCTCTGAGCAGGAAGCAGAAGTTTTTGCCACAGAACCTAGCGCAATTGACGACCGTCTAACGAGGCTTAAAGGTCATGTTAAGGCTATTTTTCTCAGTATCCACGACTCGTTAAGTACCAAAAAACTAAAGAACCAGCAGCTCACGCAAGTACCTCTACGTCCGACGACAACTTCGACGACTCTCCACCCCACAAAAACCACAATCGAGCTCCGAGGGCTGCAAGGAGGAAGCAATACATATCATTTGATGAATACAACTTGTTCAACAATAGTCATACCTTTCCCAAACACCTGAAGATCTTGTTCGAAGCCAAAGGCAGATTGGATATTTGTCCATATCAGATGGCCGATGGCCAACCAGTCCTAAGCGTCGCCACCAGCTGCGACGAAGGCTTTGCCATCAGAGTAGCCACAAAAATTCAAAGTGACACGATCCTCTCCAAAACCAAACTCTGTGAATAGCATGCAAAATAGTGACACACCCAACTTTCTCTACAAGTTCAGGTTTGATCTAAATTGAAGATATTCCGGAGTACATCACAGGACTCGTTCAATACGAAGCCTACGTGGTCGGAGAAAAAATCGCACCAAAGATCATACCAAGAAGAGAGACCACCACAGCCCTAATACTAAAATTCAACTGCCCTATACCACCTGAATACCTAGACATTCCCTTCTGCGTCACCCAAACCAAAGTTACACCATTCGAGAGACATCCGCTGCGATGCTATAAATGCCAGAAATACGGACACACGAGCAAAACTGTAATTGTTATCAGAGAATTCATACTGCTCCCAAGACGACCATGACAAACGGGAAAATCTCAATTCGTGCCGGTCCGAAGAACCGCACTGTTTTTACTGCAAAGTAGACTGACACCCTTCCAAACATAGAAAAGTAAACGAACACCCCACCGGACATAGATATTGTCCAGAGGATGAGACGGAGAGGGCGATACTCTATTACCAGATAGACACGGGGTCGGGCGACGAGAGGTTGTAGTCTCGGTGCGCTTTCCCCATAGTGACCCTCCTACCCAGGAGAAAAGACCGGCACCATTCCCCACCCATTTTCTCTTAACGTTAAAAGAAAGTGTTGCAAGCAAAGTTGCCTTTTCAACTAATCCATTTATAATGATGAAATCACTCGCCGAACAACTTGGAGGATATCCGAAAGAAATTCAACGGCAGGAAAGAAATATCTGGCCTACGCCGTAGAACGTGAACAAACTAACGCTATACAGAAGATTACACACATAAACAAACAAACTCAGAGTTACAGCTGAAACACATCCGTCCTTCAACGATACCAAACGAATTATGTACGCCTCTCGTAAAACACCTACAACCGAGCTCGGTGTTTTCGCTGAAGGTCTGGCTAAGGATTATGGAGTTACCGAAGTCTGTCAAGCAACGTGGATTAAATCACGTAACGCAAGTTCTACCGCATACCAAATTACCTTCCCAGGATACGACGCACGCACCAGAATTCATAGTAATTCCGGGTGAATAAGGAATAACAAAAGCTACCCCAGTAGCAACATGGCCCCAAATGTGCAAAAAATGCCGTGAATACGGCCACGTCATCTCATAGTGCTAGCCGCATACACCCCAGCGGTGTAGGAAGTGCGTCGATGAGCACGACAGAAAAGACTGCACAGCCAGCCACCCTAATGCTACCGCTGCTCATGCTACAACGAGGCAGGCGACCGCAACTGCCGTATGCATGGACGAAAAATAAATAACAATCGCAAAACGAACGTGGTTCGAATCAGAACAGGGATGGTGAAAAAGTTGGAGAACAGAGTGGATTCGCGTGTACTGAGATGGTTCGGGCACATGGAGAGAATGGATGAAGGGAGATTGGTGAAAAGGGTGATGAATGCGGAGGCGAGTGGTCGCAGGCCTAGAGGTAGACCGAAGTTTGGATGGATGGATGGTCTGAAGCAGGCGTTGGGAAGAAGAGACATGAATGTGGAGGTGGCGAGAGAGCGTGTAATGAACA
>SDVV010025188.1:0-12464 GCA_016164225.1 Gammarus roeselii
TATATCAGAATACTTCCTATCAACGTAAGCCACTCTAAAACCCGAGGACAGTTTACGACCATCTACCAGACTCCGCCACTTAACACTCGATGGTCTTTGCTGCCCTAACCTAGCCCGACCATACAAGAAAGAAGTGTAGTGTTTTTTTTCATCGTCCATATACCCAAATGAAATAATTTCCAGCACAAACACTTTCCGTTCTAAACAGATTCAGCCCAAAACATTTTGCGGCTGAAATACATTCGACTGAATTAAATTGCCCACAACAGACGATTCCATCTTAAGCACTTCCAGCGGAAAAAAAAACGTCGAAAATAGTTTCTATCCTGAATAATTTGATGCTATCAACTTTCTATCCTAAACCCTTTCGCCCCCAATTCCCTTTCAGAGCAAAAACGTTTCATGCCAATGAACAATATGTTCAATCTTCTTCCCAGGCTACAGGTTTTGGATTGAAAATCTTTCCTTCGTAAACACTTTTGATCGAAACAGTTTCCAGCTAAAATGAATCCGTAGAATTGTTTCCGTCGTAAACACAATCTGAGCTATATAACTCCAGCGTAAATACCCTGCCCCTCTCAAGGCTTAGGCACTGACATCACCTCTCAACCTCTGGCAGATCACTTCATTTAAAATGTGAACAATAAGTGGTTATCGTCCGATCATTATGTGTCATATAAAACAATTTAACTCATAGTGAGTAGCTAGACTTAGCTTTGGTTATATACACGGTGATCCCACATTAGCTAGCTACACAATTTCACACGCGTTCATAGTTGGCTAATTAAATTAATTGTCGAAGGTAACTCAACTTGGATGGAGACCCGAGCACCAGTCTTGTTTGGTAAACTGGAATATTGTTTTGAGAAACAAAAAGAAGTCATGTGCGGTCACTACTTTTCCAGGTAGATTATAACAAATCCGCCGTTCGGATTTCGGCCTTTCCGCTTACATCCATGGTGGCATAGGATTGGCCCTAGAAGTTAATTTTTATCACCCAACCCATCCAAAAAATTGATTCAACTTAGGACCATTGACAATATTAGCTTACAATCCATCCAAATAGGAAAATGCCAGCAACCGTACGTGAGTGATGTGATATATTGGCCTCGTTTTATCTCAGACCCTAGTTTGGATTGATCTTCAGTCAATTATCTTGCCAGAGCGGCATATCTGTGATATTACCATGAAAACAACCCAGTCCTGATATGTTAAACTATCATTCGGGAAGGTGTCCTATGCAGAGTGTTTGAAATCCCGCAACCAATGACCTGAAATGAAACTCAGAGAATGACTATAATTATTTTATTCATCACCAACTGCAACCTAAACAACAAATTCAATATCCTAGTCGAAATAAATGTGTTACCTAGCAAACGTAGGTTATAAATATTTACCTTGTTGTGAAACTAGTAACTTCTACCTGATTTTTTTTCTTGTTTGGGTAGGTAGTAGTTGCCTACAAGCAGTTCAATGCAGTTATTAACTGGCCCAAAAATTCTGAATGCTCTATCTCATTGTGTATGACAATAGAGAAAATTCTATTTATTATGTAGCTACTTGAACACTGCTCTACAATATCCTAGTATAACAAATTTGTAATCAACCAAGAGCAGCCTGAATTGCTTCCTTGATGATAAATAGAAAAACGTCAGTACAATGGTTAGAACCAAACCCCAACTGTGGTGCATTTCCAATATTCTCTCGGGATAATTTATGTTGACGGATGTTTAATTATTTGTCATGTTGGAGAATGTCTCATGGTTTTGTATATTGTGGCTCCTAGATTATTATATCGCGATAATTCCTTCTTGTGCCGTGTGTTTGTTTTTGAATGCCATACGTAACTTCTACTACAAAGTTGTGTGTCTTTGTGTACTGTCGACATTTTACGGCAATATATACTATAAATTTAACACTACAATTGCTAACACTACAATTGCACTACAATTCTACTACAAAGTTGTGTGTCTTTGTGTACTGTCGACATTTTACGGCAATATATACTATAAATTTAACACTACAATTGCATGTTGCCTAATATTTATGATGAATGATTACCTATACATGCAGGGATGTACAAATTGTACTAATTGAGGTTGACAGTGTGAATGTGATGCTATTTTGACCACTACAGTGCAACCTCACGTGCAGTTCGCTTGGAAGTTGTCAAGGATCTGTTCACAGGAGCCTTTTAAGAACCCTTCAAAAATCCCTGGAACCCTACTACAAAGTTGTGTGTCTACTACAAAGTTGTGTGTCTTTGTGTACTGTCGACATTTTACGGCAATATATACTATAAATTTAACACTACAATTGCATGTTGCCTAATATTTATGATGAATGATTACCTATACATGCAGGGATGTACAAATTGTACCAATTGAGGTTGACAGTGTGAATGTGATGCTATTTTGACCACTACAGTGCAACCTCACGTGCAGTTCGCTTGGAAGTTGTCAAGGATCTGTTCACAGGAGCCTTTTAAGAACCCTTCAAAAATCCCTGGAACCCTCCAAAAATTCCCTGCCTTGCCTCTCTTATCCCCAAATGTTGATCAATTACAACAGCTTAACAATGATTCTCAAATCTTGCGAAGAACTTCACTGTGATCGGAGAACTCCAAATCGAAATAAATTCAGTGGCAATTCAACCCCCGTCATTTCCCTTGGTTCTGAGACTTTTCGAGAATATCGTGAAGATGGTCAAGTTGTGCCTGCGACAAACGTTACACAGGGCCATGGTGACAGAAAACGTACTGCACACCGTACTTTGTGAGATGGTAATGGATATCAATGACCGCCGGCTAACATCAATCTGCTGCTCAGTTGCCGACTATCAACCACTAACGCCATACTAGCATCACGACTATCAACCAATAACGCCACACTAGCTGATGCTTTATATCATGAGGTTATCATTATTATTATTAAATCATTTATTTCTATCGTTTGGCAAAAGGTTTTAAATGTTTAAAAAAATTAAATTCTTAAATATAAGACATGAAACTTCAATATCAACTACGCTATTTGAATTAACGAGTACGAGAGTTCAATTTGAATTCGTCGCAGCTTACCTTTAGGGGCCGCCGGTTCGGATTACATGGAGCCAAATATTATTTACAATAGTATCATCAGTGCATGTACAGAAAATGTATATTATGACAAAATAACCGCGACCACATAGCGTTGGGGATAGGATCACTAATGATGAAGAGAAAATTAGAACGTGGATTGTTAAGAAAGATATCGATCGGGCTCGTGTATAGAGAGGGTGGATGAAAGGAGATAGTGAAAGGAATGATTAAAAGCTTGATGATATATCCACCCACACCTTGGTGTGGGTGGATGTATGGCATGAACCAGGCGTTTTTTAGTAGATACCAATAGTGAGGACGCTAGAGAGCGTGAGAAGGATACGCAAATTAGGAGAATGATTATAGAGGGATTTCTTAGGCTCGGTCTTGATGTGCTTTCCTCTATTGGGTGGGAAAGAGCCCAGCGGCGACTATGATACAGCAGATGTAAACTAATGAAAGCACTTGAGCCTTGATGTTAATGCTGATCCCTGACCTCAATCTTGACCTGGAGTGTGAACGAGCACTAGGTCGGACCCTTCAGTTCGGAAGGGCTAAGATTTGATAATGTGTGTGAGCCCTTGAGAAGAGTGTAATGTCTGGGGAGTGCATGCTGACAGATTTTTCAATCCAGTCACTGCTGCAACCGCCCTGTAATGATAACTTTCTTTATGACAGTTGTTGTGAGTGTAGAGGGGAAACGCTGAGAGGACTATAACGAGACAACTAGATCACGTGCTGGAGTTGAATGTGAAGGCATGATACAACATGAGAATCTGAAGGCACTTAAACGCCCAGCATTGTGGAGGACGCTATAGGGTTTCCGTTCAAATAGTCATTACATTTCTGATACGGTGCATACTCACAGCGATCCTGTGATTTCAGTGTCAGGGTTGAATGCTCTCGAAGGGACTATAATCACTGTCTATATTCCACGAAAGCAGTGGTTTGCAGGCTCAAATTAAATTTTGTACTGTCCGATTAAATATATTACCAGATTGCATGTTTTTGTGATGATCATTCCATAGTCGACATCATTTCCAGACCACTGAAATCGAAATCTTCATTGAACATTTTTTTTCCTGTAGATTCGTCATGCAATTTGTAAAGCATATACCAAAATGAAACAGTGCAGCAAATTGAGTGAAGTAAATTGCACCTTTCTTCAATAGAACAGACGGAGAGCTTCATGTCATAGTCACACTAAAAATACAAACATTTGTCGCTCAATATTAACTCTCCTGTATGCGGTACAGAATCAATTCCACTAGCTCTTTGGAATTTATTTTCATATACCTAAAATATTTAGGAGAAGCTTGTCAAAGAGCAGGAGTTTCCAGTTCTATCGGATCCTTTTAAAGCGGCTCGGTCAATGGCCAATTTTCCCCGCACCTTTGAAATTCGCAAAGCCGAGACCCTAGTCGATATGAGAACGTTGATAGCCGCGGCCGTGCTGTCATGAAAGCAGTGACCGGCTGCGGCCTGGCTGACAAGAGCAGTGACTGACTGTTGCCTGGCTGACAAGAGAACCGTGAGGCTGACAAGGCCTGGCTAACATGAGGGCTGTGACTGTCCGCGCCTTGGCTGACAAGAGCAGTGACTGACTACGGCCTGGCTGATAAGAGAGAGTGACTGACCGCGGCCTGTCTGACAAAAGAACGTTGACTGACTTCGACATTGTTGACAAGAGTTCAGTGTCTGACCACGACCTGGCTGTCAATAGAACATAGACTGACGCGGCCTGGTTGACAAAAGAAAATGGACTGACTGCGGCATGGCTAATAAGAAAGACGTGACTGACCCCAGCCTGCTGACGAGAGAACAGTGACTGACCCCCGACCTGACTGATAAAGAGCAGTGACTGACCCCGACCAGGCTGACAAGGGAGTAGTGACTGACCACAGCCAGGCTGTCAGGAGCCCTTCACGTCAACCGCATATGTATCGGATTACCCATGGTCCTGCAACTTCGTGGATATTTACTGAGTGCTACGACCAGCTTTCAAGAAGCGTCGGAGAAATCCTGTCTGAATTCAAAGGACTGGAGAGAAGATTGGACTATCGAAAAGTTCATTTGCGAAAAGTTACGTGAACTAACTCCTATGTACAGCCTAACCGTGAAAAAATCAGTCGTTGGAAAATTTACCTCACCCTACGACGCTGCAGAGTTATCGGTCAACAGACTGTCCCACAGTGTGTTTTGAGATTTACGGTTCTAGCTTGACAGGTTCGTGAAGCTTGGCGACCCGACTCAGGCATCATAATTGCCTGAGACAATCGTCGTGGATCACTCACCTTATGGGTAATACGATTTTTTAGGCATCTATGACGGCATTGTGCCGAAATATGGTTATGTACTCTTTTCTGAACCTTGTTTGAAAATGGTCCAGAACATTCAGGAAGTTTTCAACGCCGTGGTAATAGCTATGCTAAGAATGTGGAGGGATCTTGTTCTTTCCCGGGTCAAGCGTTGCCAACGGTATGCTCTCTGTCTTTCAATTTGGGGGAAATGCACCAAAACTTTAAGAGACAAAGTGCAATGTTGTATAAACTTTGCGGCAAGAATAACATGCGATGGTAACAACAGAAAACGAGACCATGCAATTCCTCTTCTCAAAAAATGACAGAGGCTCAATATCGACAACAAACTGGCACTCCCTGAGTCGATCAGAATTCATAAAGCTATTCTATGAAAACATTCACCCGGCAGTCAAAGGCACATATATTCTCGAGGTGAAAAGAACAATCGATTCACAAGAAATAACGATACTCTGCACGTTGAACACAGGAAAACAGAAACTGCCTGTAGAGTTTTTTCGATCACTGGAGCAAAATCCTGGAACAACCTCCCAACAAGCTTCAAGAATCTTAAATCCAACACGTTCTTCACGAATAGGCCTAATGAACATCTATTGACCGATCAATTACAAACCGTAACTTTTCCAACAAATACAAGTTAAATACATAATACCAGAAACCAGAAAGTGCATTATGTTCATGAACATGTCCGAAAACACGACCTTTATAACTCTCAACATTGAGACACCATCTAATCGTTTTCACTATTACGATAAACATGTTTTCTGTGTTGCTACCGATCACAATCGTCTCTGCTAATTCCCATAAGTGTTAACTAGCGTTTTGTCTATTTCTTTGTTTCAAATGTTTCAATTGTTTTAGTATAATTAAAATACGAGCTCAATCTTTTCGAGGAACGATAGGCAGCCTTCAAGTTTGACAAAGGTTAACTCGATTTTAGTTTAAATATTTGAATTATTTCTACCAATTACCGTACTTTTTTGATGAAACGATCATTGCAACATAAGCTAATATTTTGCTTTGTCTTCTATAACAGAAGTATATTCATCTGACCTTTGTACTCAATTATTGTATTATTCTGATTGTCAATCATTTAATCCTTTCCTAGCGATCATGAAGTGTGTATATTGTATATTCAGCAGTGTTAGGTATGCATTTTGTGTATAACTTTTTATCTATAACTTATGTCGCCTATTCCTATTCACCCCTTCATTATTCATACAATGGTTTATACCCATCTTCAGAATATGTTAGAGCATTTCGATTTCCCAACCCCATGCTGTATCCATATTTTCGTCCATCAATTCCTTTGTCATCGTACAATGATGTAGACTTCCCATTACAATATGGTAGCACATTTTAAAGTCCCGACCTCATGTTCTAGAGACTCCAAACCCGTGCATGCGTGTTTTCCCATCCAGGTCATTCTCTACGGTGTGTCTGTGTACGTATACTAATTGAGCTGTCTCGATATCCATGTATTACTAACTAGGGAACCACTAAACTGATTGGCCTGGTACGAACATCAAATGATGTCTAGGAATACCCACGTAATATTTGGTCGTTTAGGGATATACTTTTGTGCCGGTGGTCCTTGGGACATCTATGTGAAATTGTCCCGGGCTCCCAGAACAAAGTCTCCTACGGTAATAATAAAACTTTCTATGCATGTCTCGAGGAAATTCGTTGATTGCAATAGGTATGAATAAACGTGCTCGTCCGAGAACACGAAACCTTAATTCTGTTTTGTGTATTACACCACTAGCTCTGCACCTTACATTTCTCGCCAGTAGCTGTGTGTTGTAGAAAGAGATTCCTGTCACCGTTGTCTGTGCAAAACTGGTGAGTTAAGTGACACTGTGTCCCATCCAGCCGCTCTCTTCCAGCCACGCTCCAGCCCATCCAGCCGCGCCCCTTCCAGCTGCGCTCCAGCCCATGGAGTTCCGGTCACCTGGAACTTTTTTAGTCACGCTCCTGTGCCCGTTGAGCAAATGCTGCCCGGTGTCCGTTCTACCCGCGCACCGGAGCCAGTGGATCTGATGTCAGTGACACACTAATCCGATACTCTTAAGATAAGCTGATTGATGTCGGATTAGTGTCCGATACTCTTAACGAGGAGGTGATTAGTACACCAAATGATTTTTTTAGGGTAACATGCAGTTGTTAAGAGCCTCAGGTAAGACCTTGAGAATGTTGCTGGCTCATGAGCCGGAACAGATTATCGTTACACTGCCCGTGATGAAGGAAAAATGACCTCGTTAAATTGTGTATAGTTTGATCAAGTATTATTAAGTACTGGAAATTTTGTCATAGTATCGTAAGGGACATTTATCTGGGAAACTTACTTGAACAGGTTCCAATTCCCCAAAGGCTCACGTTTGGAGACAGTTGGGAGCACCGTGTGTTGTTGATCTTGATGACTAGAGAGTGCTGAACTGGGAACTTGGAATCGTTGAAACGATAATCTTTTGTGTAATGTGCCAAGTATTTTTAAACGTTTATTCCAAGCTTTATTAATTCTAATACGTGCACTGCTAATTTCCCTACTGGGACAACCCTATACTCCTCTACAAGCGCTTTGCTCTATGGGCCAGGCTAGGGTTCATTGTCGTGTGGGAAGGAAACCTGCCACCATATCCCATGCGTGTCGTCTTAGAAGACTAAGCTGGTGAGGATGAGAGGCTTCCCATGAGTTTGCGGATACTATCGTCTATTCATCGCGAATTTTGCAGGCCTCGCGGCCTCATGAACGCCAGTAAGAAGAAAGAACATCCGATTTTGTTGCGGTGAATAACAGCAGATTTTTCCCCCAACAGTGATGAACAACACTCCGTTGATTATGTTGGAGACAGTGATGACCAACACTCCGGTGTGATTGTTGAAGACAGTGATAACCAGCACTCTATGGACAAAATCTTTGGACTTTGGTATGAAATTCATTCTGCACTGCGATGTTTCAACGTCCGCGTACGGTATCGTCTTTCACCAGGACCACACTCAAAGCGTTCCACAGTAGGAAGTTCAGCGGCCCTGAGAAAACCTACCAAAAGGCGGAAAAGGATATGTCGACAATAGTGTCGTCAGTGAACAACTTTTCACCTTTTCATCACGGGTACAAGTTAGAAATAGTGCCGAATCATGCGGCTTTGAGATCCATTATTGTTAACAACAGCGATTATTTCGATTTTCGGGATGGGCGTTTATGACATCTGAATATGAATTCGAAGTTCCCTACAAAAAAGGAGCCATTCGCCTTGTACTCATTGCACTGTCATGGAATCTAATAAATGTGGACACCACTGGAAATGACGAGACGGCGATCATCACGGCCTGATCTGCTCCACTGGAGCATAAGAGATCGTGAAAGAACATGCGAAGCAATTCGATACCATTTTTTTCGAATGTGCAGCTAACAGAATTGGTGTGGGGCTTAGTAGTCAAGTACTTGGAAGGGAATGCCGCCGTCATTGTGCCCACATGGGGAATGAAATCTGAGTTTTACTTAGAAATGGCATTCTGTAAGCAATCAGACCGAGCCGAGAGAGGGATTCCGTCGTACTGATGGCATAGTTAACTCAAACAGCAAGGGCACTTGCAGACGGCGGTCGTTTTATAGCACACCAGTGCTTCACCCGTACACGGAAGTGTGAGACAGGGACCTGGTTATGAATGAACAAGAGAGTGGAGCTGAAAAATTATGTGTGAGGAGTTGCTTACCATATCAGAAGCGTATACACTGCAACAGCCTCGTGGCATTGCCTGGGAAGTTCCTCCAATAATCCTTGCGCTAGAACGTGTTGGAATTGATTGAACTCGTACTTGTACGTGCTGACCGTAGTTGATCACTTTACGCGCTACCTCGCCACAAACCACCTGCTCACATTTCCTACGGAAGACCGCCAGGTGCATTCTCCAGTACATAGTCACGTATGGAATCTTTCGTTCCGTTTGCACAGATCCAATAACAAAATATATATTTAGCATGTTTTGGATCGTTTGCGAGTGTCTAGTTGTTGAATGGCACCCTAACACGTCGTACTATCCCGTCGCCAATGAAACGACTAAAGAAAAATGACAGACCGTGGCGTGGCTGACATGAGAGCAGTGACTGACCGCAGCCTGACTGACAAGAGTCTGTCAGTGCAGTGACTGACAGCGTCCTGACTGTTAAGAGACTGACCACGGCTCTGGCCGACAAAATAGTGACAAGCAGGATTTGATTGAAAGTCATTTAATGTTAAACTATTGTATTAGACTTGCAGATATTCATTTTATATTTAAGGTGATGTAGAGTGACTATTAAATTGTGCAAAGCCTGTTTGGTGGGGCGATTCCCGTTTGACGGGGCAAAGGCTGATTTTCGGGGTGTGGGCTGTAACACGGGCCTTGCCTGATTGCCAAGACAAGAGCTGTTTGATGGAACTTTGGCTCTTTGAAGAGGTTTGGGTGATTAAGTGGCTGTTTGATGGGACCGATGCTGATCGACACGGCAGAAACTATTCATTGGGTCTGAAGCTGTTTGATGGAGCTAATGCCAATTAGCGGGCGAGGACTTTTTGATGAAGCCAGGGCTGTTCGATATCAACAGGGCTGTTTGATGCCGGCTTGACTTTTTGACAGAATCAGGATTGTTTGACTGGACCAGGGATGGTTAAAAGTGCCAAGGTTTTTTGATGGGGCCAGGGCTGGTAGATGGGGAGAGGGTTGTTTGATGGGACCAGGCGATTCAACAGGGCCGGGTAGTGTAATGAGAATTGGGCTATTTGATGGAGCCGGGTTCTTTGATGAGGCCGGGCAGTTTGCTGGAGCCAGGACTGTTTGACGGGGCGAGAGCTGTTTGATAGGGCAGGGGCTGTTCAATGAGCTAGAACTGTTAGATGAGACCCGGACTGTTAGATTGAGACATGGCTGATTGGTGAGGCAGGTTAGTTCAATGGGACCATGACAGTATGTCGTTGCCAGGGCTGCTTGATAGTGCCAACAATGTTAGATCGACCATCTTGGTGTACTGCTTGGCTGGGCGATAGCTGTTTGATGTGCCACCAATGTTAGATCGACCATCTTGGTGCACTGCTTGGTTGGGCGATAGCTGTTTGATGATACAGGGCAGAGCTGAGCATTTCTGCCTAAAGTTCCGCCCGTTCGTATGTCTTAGATTGCGTGCGGCGGTACGGTGTGCGACAACCGCGAGAAATGATGCGGAGGTGGGGTGCTGAACTGGCCCACTTGACTTCTGCGCCCTCACACATGCATTTCTTGCTAATCGTTTACAAAGAAGGAATTACTAATGATAACATCGCTGCTACGCCCACCGGTACTGTCTGGTAGCAGCTTTTATGAGCTAATATTGTCAGCCACTATTGTGTGCTTCTAATGTGAGTTACTATTGTGATCATCTATTATGAACAACTTTTGTGAGCTGCTATTCTGAACTACTATTGTGAGATACTCATGAGAGCCACTATTGTGAACTACTTTTATATAATACTATTATGATCTATTGTTGTGAGGTATTATTTTTTAGTACTATTGCGAACCATTATTTTGAGCGGCTCAGCATAATAGCAGCGATGCTTCTATTGTGAGCGTCTATTGTCAGCAGCTATTTATTGTATGCTACATTTGCGAAGAGCTCTTGTGAGCTAATATTAAACGCTACTATTATATTGTGAGCTAATCATGTTAGCTATTATTGTGAGCGACTTTCGTGGGCTAGAAATGGTAGCTTCTAAAGTGAACTACTATTGTGAGCTTCTATTGTGAGCTACTTGACTGAGCTTCTATTGTGTGCAATAATTGTGTACCAATATTGGGAATCACTGCTATGAGAGCTACTATAGTATGCTTTTTATGTGAACTAATTTGAATGCTGCTTGAGGGCTTCTTTTAAATGTTGATATAATTAGAAACTATTGTACGCTACTACTTTGTGAGGTACTATTGTGTGTTACTTCTGGGGGTTAATATTGGGTGTTACTTAATAATCGCCTACTACGTAGGCGATTATTATGATCAACTATTGTGAGCAACTATTGTGTGCTACTATTACGAGCTATTATTGTGAGACACTATTGTCAGCTACTGATTAGAGCTACTATTTTATTCCACTATTGTGTGCTACTATTGACCTTTCCAATTGTTAGCAAACATTTGTACGATCATTTTGCGAACTCGGCAACTTCAAGGTCCCGCTCGATAACTCCATGTCGTCCGTTCAAAACCAGCCACGTTTGCCTCATTACCACCAGCCAGCAACAAGTAATAACAATGTCGCTCAGGTGGAGTGTTTGAGGGGACGGCGTGCTTGAAGATCGAACCAATAATCCCGGAATGGAGTTCTGTCCCTGATGACTTTTTGCTCTGCTGCCGGGTGGGTGCCGCTGCTGCATGCCAGTTCAGGGCTGGGGAGGCCGAAAATGTTGATCTGGGGTAAACTAGATAATTTTTTGCTGCCCTGCTGTCCCTCTCCCGCATATGTCAACAGGTTGAGAGCGTGACAATATTGCGCCTCTCCTGCCGGTGGTGGGTGGGGGGAAGCAGCGGTTACTTGTGGTGGCGCACAAGCGTGGCCCGGGACTAAGCTCTCAATCAACCTCCAAGAATCCAAGGATACTATTTTATGCTAGTGTTGTAAGCATCTATTGTGAGCTGTTGCTGTGAACAACTATTGTGAAGCACTACTGTGAGGTACTATTACGTGTCACAATTTGGGTGCTACTATTGTGCGTTACTAGTGTGAGATAATATTGTGAGCTACTATTGTGAGCTACTAGTGTAAACAATTATTGCGTGGTACTCGTGCGAGCTACGATCACGAGCTACGCTTGTCAGCTACCACTGAGCGCGAATATGGTGAACATTTATTAAGAGCTACTTTTATGAAAAGCTATTGTCTGTTACTCGTGGGAGCTTCATTGATGAGCTACTATTGTGAGCGACCACTAGAGCTGAAGTTGTGCGCTACTATAGTGAGCTACATATAGTAAGCCTCATAGTTCGTTACTATTGTGAGTTATTATTGTGAGTAACTATTGCAGTACAAATTTTCAGTTAACGTCTATATATGTATA
>SDVV010025189.1:0-12463 GCA_016164225.1 Gammarus roeselii
ACCTCTCTTCCTCCTCCCACTCGTTTGTTGCCTTTCCACTTCTGCTCCACTCTTAATCTGCCTTCCACCAGCAGATGGTCAGACACTCCTCCACCCTCCCCTCTCAACACCCATACATCCAACAGCCTCCCCACCACTCTCCTCGATATCAGCACAAAATCCATCAGTGCTCTGTCCACCATTGCACCATGGGCCATCCTTAACCATGTATACTTGTGAGTATCTCGCTTCTTGAACAAACTGTTCCCGACCACCAGCTCCTGCTCCATACACAACCTATCAGGTTTTCTCCACTGTCATTTCTACCGGGAACGCCATACCTTCCTATGACATTCTCCACCATTTCATCTCCAACTCTCGCATTAAGGTCACCCAGTAGCAGAAAATGTGCGCTCTATGCCGATTCAATACTAGGTTGAAAAGGCGACACGGCTGCGTTCACTTGGGTCACGTAGGAAAGGCTCATTTTCATGAGCCATACAATTGTAGGTTCAGCGATGCCAATTAGTGAACTCGTTAATTCGAAGATGTGACATTATGAACAAACCATGCAGTCATGTTTCAATGCGTCCATCTCTTCATTTGTACAACATTGATCAAATTGAGGTTAGGTTATCAGCAGAGTAGCGTGATTGTGTCCGTGCGAGACTGCGCGAGACTTGACACCACCGAGAAGTTGAGCATTCTATCTCAATTGAAATTCAACTTTAGTCCTCATGACAGTTACTCACCTACTGGGGGCAGGAAGGAGGTACACTCCAGACAGTCTTCACTCGGTGCCACTGTTTGGAGCATGTCGGCTTGGTCCAAATCGGGGTGGCAGGCCCATGCTTGTGTCATAGCCGGCATCTCTAAACAGCAACTACCAGACTTCGCTGCCGAGGTGCATATACTTGAACGTCTTGTAAAACCAACAAGATGAAATTAGACTAAGGGGTAGGGGAATAAACGCCAACGATCTGTTGTACATGTCTTTTATCATAGGAAACAAAAGAGCT
This sequence comes from Gammarus roeselii, assembly GCA_016164225.1. Classification (NCBI taxonomy): domain Eukaryota; kingdom Metazoa; phylum Arthropoda; class Malacostraca; order Amphipoda; family Gammaridae; genus Gammarus; species Gammarus roeselii. The sequence continues at coordinate 999 of SDVV010025189.1, forward strand.
AAATGATGAAACTCGGTAAATTTATTACACAAGGAATGTAATCGAATAAATTATTGGTGATAAATTAGGGTGATCACCGATCGGTCGGACACTCTACAACGCTCACGGTAGCCAGATGCATGAACTCTTCATCGAGTTTGCAAGTTGATATTTGGCATTGAGTGGCTGAAATCTTTGAAGGAAACACTCTATGGACCGCCTTGGGCTGTTGCTACATGCTGTTGGCAACTGAAACTGTAGCAATCGATTCGAATGGACAGCACCATCGTCCTTGAACATTCGACCGCTATGCATTTACCCTTACACAAGAATATATTGCACTTTAAAATTGGATACTGAAAGCACAAACATAACATTTCAAATTTGAAAACTGTACCACAATTAGGAACAAAACAATTTAGAATTATATTGAAAAAAAAATCTACAAATAAACTAGTAGAAATGCTACGCTGAACAAAAATTAAAGAATTTTATATTGAAGAACTACATATACAATAGCCTATAGTAAAATATACCGCCATCTTTCATAGCCAATGGCCACCTAGCTATACATATTTTACACTAACACCACACGAAACCACTCATTTAAAGTGCTAAAATAATTTCAATGTAAACATGTAGTACCATCTTGCATCAATACCTAAAATGTTGCTGTAGGAGATGACTTTATTTAAAGGTTTTATGAAATTGACGACTTTATTTAAAGGTTTTATGAAATTGTGACAAACTTGTAGCTTAAAATTCATTACTTGGTTGATAACATTTCGCAAATCAGTTTGCTTTCCTTTCTGTGTAGTTTCGTCTAAGCTAGTACATCGGGAAAATATTACTAGGTTGACTTCATACAGGCCTTTCTATCTGATGTAGATATATACTGCATGAACTACTTCAATTTGTATGTGTTATTTTACACAATATACAATAGCAGAATGCATCCAAATACCATTACATATTCAAATATATTCAAAAGAATAACATAACGACTACATTCAAACTGAATCCCAAGCAACAATTTCAAATCAAGCGGAGTTCCTAGGGATACAAAATTTACATTGCCACAAAAAATTACAACAAATGTACTTGGCAACTCAGAACTGCAAGGAGAGTTACCATGAAGACGGCAGTTTCCGTGAGTACTTTTTCAATTAAATAAAACATCAAAGGCAACTAGATGACCCATGTACCACATATCAGCCAAACAATCTATTGGGTTATCTTCAAATCCCAATATGATGTATGGCAACAAAATATTTCCCAGCTGTTGACTAAGTTCATAGGTATTATAATACACTTGCCTGAACAAAACACTGTCCGATCTTAAAACACACAACAATTACGCCAGAACCGCGCGCGACAGCGCCCTCTACCGGGCTACCCAGTTCAGGTCAAGCAACCGACGCCAGGAGGCGCTTTGTGTCGCGACCGTCATTAATGGTAGAGGAGGCCGCCGGCAGGGTGAGACCATACTGCTATTGTGCTGGGCAGTGAAACACGATGTAGCTTGGTGCAACCAGCATTTGACTGGACGAGGATTGCAAGAAAACGTGCGACAGTTCGGCGCAAAGGGCACGTCTACAGCAAGTTAACAAGACACGTGGTCGGCTGTATTTCAGTCATTGATAACGAAAAAATAGGAAAAGATTAGATTAGAGTGACGAGATTGTCCAGCAAATGAGGTGAGAAGCAAATATTTCAGGAAGGGGGGGTACAAGCTTGCATAGTACAAGCTTGTCGTACGTTAAACGGCGCCTTGGAGACGAGTTAAAGTTTAGCAGATTGCACCACGCGTCAGCAGCTAACGTGGTGTAGACGTTGCCCAGTGATGCTGCATATAGCTCATGGTGGCGATGGATGCACCCATTGGTATACTAAGATGGTAGTTGAGACGTCACAGAAGTGAGAACTGGAGCATCACAGGTGTTGTTGAGGCATCTACGCAGCAGCACAGTTTTCAGCACAGCAGTCTGAAAAATTGCAATGCAATTTTAATGCATATACGAGTAACTCAAAACTACACTCGTTTAGTACCTCATTGTAGACATCAATATTATGCAGCTCAATCTCTTTGCCCCAATTACTAGAACAAGAACAATTTACAAATGGCAACATGGCAAGTTATTCATTTGGGGAGCCGTCATCTTTGGAAGAAATGTGACTGTATGTAGTCTGCAGACACATGACTGAAGGGTTTGCAGAAGCACAACTTAACGTTTAAATAGCTTGTATTTAATGTGAATTACATAAGCTTCAATATAGCATGTCTGTAGAATTTAGTCTGTTCAATAATGAGGCAACAATGTAATGTTCAATAATAAAGCAGCAATATAATGTTCAATAATGAGGCATTAATATTATGTTCAATAACGAGGCAACAATATTATGTTCAATAATGAGGCGTTAATATTATGTTCAATAACGAGGCAACAATATTATGTTCAATAATGAGGCGTTAATGTTATGTTCAATAACGAGGCAACAATATTATGTTCAATAATGCGGCCACAATATTATGTTCAATAATGAGGAAACAATATAATGTTCAATAATGAGGAAACAATATTATGTTCAATGATGAGGCAACAATGTAATGTTCAATAATGAGGCAACAATGTAATGTTCAAAAATGAGGCAACAATGTAATGTTCAATAATGAGGTGTTAATGTTATGTTCAATAACGAGGCAACAATGCAATGTTCAATAAGGAGTCGTTGTTATTATTATGTTCAATAATGAGGCAACAATATTATGTTCAATAATGAGGCAACAATATTATGTTCAATAATGAGGCAACAATATTATGCTCAATAATGAGGCAACAATATTATGTTCAATAATGAGGAACCATAGTATGTTCAATAATGAGGCAACAATATTATGTTCAATAATGAGACAACAATATTATGCTCATTAATGAGGCAACATTATTATGTTCAATAATGAGGCAACAATATAATTATCAATATTGAGGCAACAATATAATGAAGGTAGTTTGATTTTAAGATGCATTTAATGGTTTGTTAAGGCATTTCAATTTGTGTTTTAGGCACAGACGCTATGAATGAAGTGCCCATTTGGTGTTGATCTTATTATTTTGACAAATATCAAAAAAATATAGCTACTTTTTCTACTGATGCAAAAAATTAGAATGAAAATATGAGATTATAAGCCAAACATAAATTAAACAAAACTTTGTAATAAAAGTTATAAACCTTACTGTAACTTCAAGTATTATAAAGCCAAGCATTCAATAATTCAACCATAAGAAGAGTTACATTTTAGACCATTAATCCAACAATTCAACCCGAATGGTGGTTCAAAGTCAAGTTTGTTACTCAGTCCTGCTTGTGTGTGCAGCTCCAAGAGGAGTGGCTCACTACTGGTGAGGACATAACAAGTATGGTGTTCATTCTGTCACCTTAGAAAAGTCTGACAGATTTCATTTGAGCATCATTTCCACCGGAGCCTCAACGTGAGTCATAATAGGCTCCTCCCCCGTAGGGCGCAACCGTCATTGATTCAGGTAAGTTCGCACGTCTCGGTCATCACAAAAAGATCGTGCTGCATCTTACGTAGAACAGGATGTTCATAGTGCAGTGTTCTAAGCTGGGTGAGGATACGCAGACTGTCTGAGAATGCCACGTATTTGGGGAAGCGATGTGTTTTTGCGATAGAGACGGCTAGTTCGAGTGCGCGAAGCTCCGCAGAAAACACTGAGGCTTCTTGTGGGAGGGTGGCCGAGAGTGGGGTGACCCACACACAGTGGCGGCTCCCACTCCGTCCGCGGTTTTGGAGCCGTCAGTGTACATGTGGCGGTGCTCTAAATATTCTTCCTCGAGTGGTCTTAGGAGTTCCTGCCGGTACACATTGGTTGGAGTAGTTGCTTTAGAGTAGATTTGCAGGTCTAGGTTGACCGGTGGTGCGTTGATCATCCATGTTGGAGTGTTAATTTGAAGGATTCGGTAGGAAAATGAAGGTTTAATAGGTTTACGATTGCTATTTAGCGAGGTCAGCGGGTTGTCCACACGTAAGGCAAACGGTGGGCATATATTATTTTTATCCGCGGAAAGGAGCTTATCGGATATGTTTGTGATGTGGCTGATTGCCAGGTTGTTGATTAGACTTCTAGTCTTAAAATAATTTTGTAGCGAAAGTTCGTCTCGCCGGAACGGAAGTTCTTAAGCGAGCACGTTAAGGGATTTGATTAGGGTGGAGCGGAACGCGCCGGTTGTGATACGCAAAGCATTGTTTGCGATGGTCGAGAGTAGTTTTGGCTGCTGAACCTTAGACAATGGCTCTGTAGTCCATGCGCAATCGTATTATTGCTCATAACAGCGTCATTCCGGTGTCCATGTCGGCCCCGAACTTCAGGGATGTTACCGATTGGATAAGTCCCGTCGACCTTTAGCAGTGAGTCGCCAGGGCTGCGATGTGGGGTCGCCACTGAGTTCAGGGTCCAACACAAGACCCAGGAATTTTATCGTTTCTTCGTATACTAGAGGGTTTGCGCAGCGTTAGGGCTGGTTTCAGGTGTAAACCGGGCACATGGGTAAAGTGCATGCTTTTTGTTTTAGAGGGCGAGAATCGGAAACCGTTTAGGGAAGCCCACTTCCCGACTAGGTTTAGGAACTTCTGGAGTTTATGTTGAATTGTTATGAGGCTGGGGTGTCTGTAGCTTATTTGTAGGTCGTATAGTGATGAGAGCAGTCTTCCGTCTCGGGGAAGAATGTCTGCTAACTGATCGATTTTGAGGATAAAAAGAGCGACTCTGAGGACGCTTCCCTGGGGGACGCTCATTTTTGCGAATATGACGGAGAGAGAGTGTCGCCAACCTTGACCCTGGAGGTGTGGTTTTGTAGAAATTGGTGGATGAAACATGGTAGGCGACCTCTCAAACCTTCACGGTGAAGATCTTTCATGATCCCGTGTTTCCACGTGGTTTTGTATTCTTTTTAAACGTCGAAAAATATGGAAACCACATGTTCTCTTCGGACGAAGGCCTGTCTAATGTCTGATTCTAGTCGTACGAGGTGGTCCGTTGTGGAGTGGCGCTTACGGCCACCGCACTGGATATTGTTAAGGCCTGCATGCATTTCAAAGTAGTCGACTAGACGTGAGTTTATCATTTTATCCATAGTCTTACATAAGACGCTAGTTAGGGCAATGGGATGATAGTTATGCGGTTTGTTGTGATATTTTCCAGGTTTGAGTACCGGGATAATTACGTATTCCCGCCATTGATTGGGAAAGAATTGATTTGAATACTTCGAATTGAATACATTTAGTAGGCGCTGGAGAGCGTTGTCAGGAAGGCGTTTGATCATATTGATGCGCGCTCGGTTCGGCCCGGGTGAGGTTTCACGAGTGTGGTCGATAGCGTACTTTAGTTCATGGAGGGAGAAAGGTTTGTTGTAGAATTCTTCATTTGCGGAAGTTAAGTCAATATGTTCACTTTCTCTCACGATCTTTTTCCATTGGAAAAAGCCATTTAATTAATTGATTGCGATAATTGGCTGAAAGTCTGAGTTAGTTTGTCTGTGATGTCTGCGTATGAAGAATAGACCTTAGCTATCTCCGTCCGACAATATGTGGATAGATCGCTCATGGCGACCTTAGATAAGTCAGATTTTTTCCCACACTTGGGAAAGAGGGGTGTTTCGATTGATTGTGTTTACTAATTGGGTCCAGCTTTCTCGCTTCTTCTCCGCGTTAAGTTGGCGGAACACGGCAGTTTCCCTTTACCAGGCTACTTGGTTCCTGGGGGAACGTGCGCGGCGGAAGGCGCCGTACATCCTTCCACGCTGGTCCATTGCTTCTTGTACCTCCGGGCACCACCAAGGTTTTGGGGAAAAAGTTGAGGGTAAATATTGGGGAATGCATGCGGAAGCTGCACTTAGGAATTTCTCGTATGATGTACGACAAGATCGAGCTCTGAAATGCCTTCGGGAAGGCCCTCCACATCGTCTCATGCGACCATGTGTCGAGTATTCCTCCCAGCTGGCTTTCCGGTAGTTGAATCGAAGTTCCTGAGCGTCGGGATTGTTTGGTCGGTTAGTAAGGAGCGATATGATCACTGGGTTGTGATGTGATCACTGTCATGTGTTGAAGGCAGGACTCCCCAAACGAGTTGGAGTGCTAAAGAGGGGGGTTTCACTTTCGAGGGTGATCCGAGTTGGTTGCCCATCGTTGAGAAGGACCAGGTTGTGAATGTCTATGTTGTTGGCCATTATCACTCCACTGATGTCTGTTCTCACGCATCCCCACACTTCGTGGTAGCTGTTGAAGTCTCCAAGGAGGAGTACTGGATGATACAGTTGGTTAAGCAGATCGGTCATTAGTGCCTCCGTTAGGTCGTGGTTTCGTGACGAGTAGATAGATACCACTGTAATTGGTCTTGAGATACATATCTCCACTGCGACAGCTTGGAGTTCTGTTTGCAGAGGGAGGAGGTGATGAGGTACGCTTTGATGAATCATAAGTGCCACTCCGCCGTGTGCAGTCGCATTATTGTGACTTTCGCGACGATGCATGACATATTGAGGGATAGTAAAGGGGGCAGTGTTGTAGATTTTGATCACCTGGAGGCCTACCACCAAAGGTTTATGGGTGGAGATTAGCGACAATAATTCATCTTTCTTGCTTCTAGGTCTGGCTATTCCACTGAAGCATTGTGCTGATATTCATCTCGGATCTGTTTCACGCTCAGATTTTGATGGTCTGGAGCGGTTGGGTGGTTTGTAGGAACCTTCGTGTCTATGAGGCGCAGGTGTCTTAGATCGAGAGCGTTTGCAAGAGCGACACTGCTTCCCCGGCTGTGAGTGCTCTTGTAGGAGGAGGAGGAGGACGAGGGAGTACGATCTTTGTGTTTGTCTCTTGAGCGAGTGCGTTTCTCTTCTATGGAGTTTTTTTTCAACATTATGATGGGCTGAGTAGTAGTCGTTGGGATATTTGAGTCTAATGCGGTGCATGGTCGATCAGTGGTTTGGGGTATCAGTTCTTAGTTGAAGATTTTCAACGCGTCCTCGCGCAGGCGATGGTCGTTCTCACATGTGAGATGTTCTGGTGTCGGGGATGTTAGCTGAGGGTTGAATACCTCACAAAGGTTATTGCTGGGTGCGGTCGCAGTTAAGACGGTCAGAAGTCGTTCAACGTTCTGATCGAGGCGAGCTGTGGTTTGTGGGCTGTTGCTAATCTTTTTGCTCCGTGACGAGAGGGCGTCGCGTACACCGCGGTCGTCGGAGGGGGAATCTTCGTCTCTTCGCCTTTTAATTTTCGGGTTATTGGACCTCTCCTCGTGGTCGACCGAGGCAGCATCTAACGCAGTGCTCTCATGGGCACTGGTGGATTCATTGCTTGTTACGCCCGCCTCTATTACGAGGGCGGTGGCTGGGCTGGTTGCGGTATTGTTAGTACTGGAGAGGGGTGTTGGGGTCATGGTAATAATTTGTGTTGACGGTACGCGAGTGTCGTCTGGTGGGGTAGACTTAGTTGTAGATTTAACTGCTTTGGCGAAATTTGAATTACGGCAGTTTGAGTTCTTGTCGGAAAAGATTTGGATGGCTTGCTTTCGTGCGACTCTGCGGCCATTTTGTATGATTGTCATTGCTTATGGCAGTCGCGGTCACCTTTCCTCATGGAGGCAGGCATGAGCAGTGGTAGCAGTTAGGTTGCTTGACAGTGCAGTCCTTTCCGTCATGCTTGCCGGCGCACCTGTTACAGCGCTGGGATATGTGTAACTGGGAGTATTTGATGACGTGGAAATATTCCAGGAATTTTTGCAGATAGCAGGCCATGTCGCCACTTGGTAAGTTTTTGTTTTTCCCTGTTCGCCCGGTAATACTATGAATTCCGGTGTGTCACTTCCTGGGAAAGTGATTTGATATGCAATGGTTTGAATGTTCCAGAGTTTGATCCATTTCGCTAGGGAAACGTTGGTGACTCCGTAATCCTTTGCTAAACCTGCTGCAAAAGCACTTAGGTTAGTTTTGAGAGTGTAGTTGGAAATGTATACAATTTGTCTAGTAGCATTGAAGAACGGATGTATTTCGACAGTTACATAGTGTTTGTCTATTTTGTAAATATTTTGTACAGCGTTACTTTATTCGATATGTACAACGTGGACCAGATACTTCTTTCCCTGTGGACTTATGTCCTTCGGTCAACCTCCTAGTTGTTTGGAGAGAGAGTTCATCATGGTGAATGTGTTTGTTAAGGGAGCAACTTTGTTTGCACCGCTATCTACAAGCGTTATGAGGAAGTGGGTATTAAATGATGCTGATTTTCTCTTCAGGGTGGGAGGGTCAGCCTGGGGTGAGCGAATCGCGCCCGCAGCCTCTCGTCGCCCGACTTCGTGCTCCGTTTGGTATTGCAGGATCTCTCTCAGTCGTGTGCTGGGAGCAGTCTTCGTGTCCCGTAGGGTGGCCGTTTACTTTGCAGTAAAAGCAGTGAGGTTTTTCGGATGGGCACGACAAGGGATCGTCCCGTTTATCGTGGTCGTCTTGTGAGCATCTTTACTTACCGTGACAATCTCTGCTTGTGTGTCAGTATTTCTGGCAGCAGCATCGCATGGGACGTCTTTCGAAGGGAGTAACCTTGGTCTTTGCGACAAAAAAGGTATGTAATGTAGTTAGGTTGGATAAAGCAAATGAATTTAAGCAGAAGGGCCGTGGTGATGTTTTTTTTTGGTTGGCTTGTTGGCTTCATCTCTCAGGAGACCCTCAATATAAAACAGGCCTGAACTGATGGAAAAAGTTAGGTGTGGTATGATTTTGCCAAGCTTTTAGCATATTCTGATTTTGGAGAGTATAGTGTCACTTAGAAGTTTTGGGTCTACTTTAACGGTGGAGCTATTGTCACCGCTGGCGGTTATGATGAGAATTGGACGGCTAGTCATGGAGCCCAGTTCTTCTCATAGTTTATACAGGCAAATATCCGGTCTGTCATTGACATTGAATGTCATTTCCAAGTGTTCAGGGAATTTAGGGCTGTTGTTAAATAGGTTGTGGTCATCAAATCGAGTATTGTTTCCTCTTCACGTTTTTTGGTGTTCGGGCATTTAGAGTTTCAGCTGGGAGGAGAGCGATGTTATCCAAGAGGTCAGAGGCGTTTTGCTTATCTTGCCTAGGGCATTCTGAATTCCGATTATATTATCCCCCAGCTTTGAGAAGCGTTCATTTGCGTCATTGACTACAACCTGAGTCAGGTCTCTTGTCGATGAACTTCTGAGGGGTTCATTGTTCTTTCTTGCAGACAGGTTTGAGGCTCTGGAGGGGCCGTCAGCACCTCTCTGATAGGGCATGGTCTTGCCAATTGTTTGATCCCCGGCTTCCACTCGGGGTTCTGGGTACTGAAGGTGGGGCTTTCTTTACATTCATTTGTTGTAAATACCATTATATACACTAACTTATTCCTCAAATCTAATCTTAGAATTGATCTTCAATCTATTTTTTTGTGTGTGAATAATTCTTGTTTTTATAACCTTTTTTTTCAACAACTTTTGTTGTTGTTTTATAATTTTAATTGGTTTTTATTCTAAATTCACAAGCTCCAGTGTCAGTGGAAGGCTCAGCTCTCTGGGCCCAAGGGGGGGGGGTGTAGCTACAAACTGAAAGGGATGGATGGTGGAGGGATCTTTTCAATCAAAATATATGTACACAAAGGGACAAATAGAACTTATTGGTTAAGGAGGACACCGCAGGAGGGCGGATGAGCCTGGGATACTCCCAGGGGTTATGTTATGATCGGCCTCTTCTGGCACATATTTATAAACTTGGATAACAGAACATTACCATCGAGAGATGCGTAGTGTGTCCTAGAAACAGTGTAGGCCTTAGACCTGTTAACCCTTAGCTTAAGTTACACGTGGAGGTCCCTTGCCTAGCATATTCTTAATTCCCCTCCGATGTTTGTTTAAAAAGAAACGGATGGCCCCTTTGCGGATTGTATAACATAGGAGACATTGACGAATTGAGGGCCATTTGCGCACCTTGTAAAACTCAGTGTGTTGGCAATTGTTGGACTAGATCCAATAACACTGTTTAGCTCAGGGGTATCATATATGGTAAACAATAGATGGGAGGAGCCTATATATTACTCAACGGACTCAATTGTAGAGTACCAATGAGGTTTGGGTATTAGAACGCCCCGCCTCATTAGCTGGTCCAAAAATGTGAATTGTTCCCTGATTGGAGGATCCCTTCAAACTCATGAACATGGCCCTCCCACATATCATTGAGGGCGCAGCCCCGAACGATAGAGGGTAGAGATCAGACACTTGCCATTGGCCACAGCCATCGGACAGATACCACTCCAACAGCTGAAGCCTTTGGGTGTAGGCACCTACTCTACTCTACGCTCGTCTTACACTTATTAATTACATGTCTTTTTTGATGTTCATTCAAACTTTAGTTACTCTGTGTTTGTTATGACAATCAATTTTATATCAGTGCTCTATTGAGTTTACCTGTTGACTTGTAAATTTTCTTTAAGAAAAAGACTATTCTAAAACCAAATGTTTGATCATTCCAACCTTGATTTACCCAATTATCACAACATGGAAACCTTTTACATAACATTGGTGCCCAGCGGTTGGGGATATTAAAGCAATAAAATCAATTTATTCTTGAAAACAGATTAAAACCATCACTTCACACTTCAAAACAAAATGCTTTAGCCTGCCTACACACGCCTCCATGAGACACTACCATAACAACCAAAAACCATAAGAAAAAGGCAACAATGAGTGAAGAACAAGAGACCATCTCTGCAGTCAACATCACAGCAGGCAGGCGACCAAAGACACGAGCCACCCTTTCTGCCCTAAGTCTGACAGCGGCCGGGCAACCGCGAACGCACAGCACGGCAGTCTGTCAATTTTGGCAGGCCGAAAGGACAGCCGCGTCCGAGTACGAACTCACTAGGCCAAGATGGACACCAAATAAATGGAGACGAACAGCCGGGCGGACAGGGCACCACAAGTCGCATAGAGAACCAGGGGCCCCCTTTCAAATTGCCGTTTAACATCTTGAGAAAAACAAACAAAAATTGTAAGTAATCCCATCAATCAAGTGTGATATCACGATAGGCCGTGCTCCCGTAAGAAGTGAAATTAGAGAGTTCGTAAATAGAAGCAATTACAGTTCCTCACAAAGCGCTTCAATATATCTGCTCTCGAATTCATCAGCAAATGAGTCCAAAATTAGTTTTGAAGTGAATTTAAGTAGGTGCGTGTAAATCATTTGAGCTCCTGTTCCAGCAATATTCATTTGAATTGTGGTCATGTAAATAATTCAAGAAAAAATGGATCGCGGTGGCGGAAAATGAATCCTGAAAAGCACGAAAAATATATTTATTGTAAAATAAGATACAATAAAATGAAAAATGTCAGAAAATTGAAAATGAATCCTGAAATACATAGAAAAATATATTTATCGTACATAAATAAAAATGTCAGAAAATTGGGTTGAAA
>SDVV010025190.1:0-12463 GCA_016164225.1 Gammarus roeselii
GTAGACACAACCTACCAAATATCTCTCGCTATTGACCTAACAAGACGTAATACCAATACATATATATATGGATTGTTATCATGTCTTGTTAGATCAATTGCGAGAGATATTTGGCAGGTTGTGTCTACCCTTAGGTGAAAATGGGATTCTTTCTAAAATATTTACCTAGAATTGAAATTTTCCAGCGAACTATTGCACTCTATTTGTTACATGTTTGATACAGTAAATCGGTTTCACGTCACGTAGGGTTCTATTTTTTCCATTGAATATATGCTTAGATTTACGAGGTTTGCAGGGTGATTCCAACATGTCTTGTTAGTTTGCTTATTGCATTTACCCGTGTGGCAGATTGTATTGTTAGAAATTATTACTAGTTTTAGGTGGTGCTACAATATCTTGGTCATATGCAGAATGTATGAGTTAATCGAGCATCCTCTCAACCCACTCTAGTCTTGTACTATAGGTTTGTGACTTTCAATAGAACTAATATACTTTATTTGTAACAAGATTGGTAAGGTAAATCATTTTCACGGAATGTTAAGTTATGTGCGTTGGATATTTGTTTGAGCATGGAACGCCGCCTTGCAAAGCTTGTTTGTTGTTAAGTTGGATTTGTCATTTGTAGACTATTGTCTAGAAAATTGTCGCTAGGGTTAGCTGTTGACATAAGATGTTGGTCTTGTTTTGTCTTGACATGCAACAATTGTCATCAACTGTTACATTTACTATAGATTTGTGATTTTCAATATAATAACTTCCCATTATTTGTTACATGGTTGGTAGTGTAAATCAGTTTCATGTCATTTTAGGTTATTTTCAGGGAAATTTGTATGAGCATTGATCGCCACCTCCCACGTCATGCTTTTAAAAAGTTTAGTTAATCATTGGCAGACTGTAGTGTTTGAAATCATTGCTAGAATTCAGTGTTGACTTAGGGTGTTGGTCTTGTCTTAAGTCGCTATAAGAAACAATGGTCATCAACTGTAACATTTTACTATAGGCTTGTGATTTTCAATAGAATTACTTCATCATATTGTTTAATGGATGAGTATTGTAAATCGGTTTCACATCACATTACGTTACTTTTTCGTTGGATTTTGTATGTGCGTTGAATGCTTTCTACCATGTCATGCTTTTTATAAAATCTGTTTGGTCATTGGTAAATTCTAGCGTTCAAAATTTTTGATAGAAAGAAGTGCTTATGTGTCATTTTGGTCATATTTTTTTGTTTTTCCACAAAAAGAAATGCTCATCAACTATATTATTTTACTAAAGGATTGTGAATTTAAAAGAAATGACTTCACTATTTTTGCCACAAGGTTGTTACTGTAAATCGGTTTACGACTTGTAAGGTTATTTTTTGTAGAAAACGTTGCTGAGATTTGTATCTCGAATGTCATGCTTCATTGATGTAGGTTTAAGCGTTAATAGAATATAGTGTTGGAAACTATTGGTAGGTTTTATCACTTAATATACGATGTTAGTCTTGTTTAGCTTGCCATAGGACAAAATGGCTATCACCTGTAGCATTTTTATTAGAGGGGTCCGATTTTCAATAAGATTCTTTTACTTTACTAGTTATCAGGGTAATCGTCTATACCGGCTTGCAGACATTGTTGTGTTATTTTACTTAGATATTGGTCTTGCAGTGGAATGATATCCTACACCTCTTGCTTTTATAAATGTATGTCTACCCGTTCAGTGGTTATAAATTGGTGGTAGGTTTAGGTGATGATATAGGGAAGGTGTTGGTCATGTTTTGATTCGCCTTTGTAGAAAATGGTCATACACTATGAAATTTCTCTCAATGCGTTCTGTCTGTGCCCATTTTCTCTCATATTTCACAATTTTCCAAGGATTTTCTTGCATTTTCTTTGTTTTCTTATCAAAACTATTTGATTCATTAACAATGAAGTTTGTATATAAGTTTTCTAAGCGTGTAACTTCTTCTTGATTCCCTTCCTAATGTTTCTTTGTTTAGTTATGCATTTGGATTCTTCCCAAATATCACGCACTCAATAGGAGTTCACATCAAAATCAAGTGACGTTGTGATAAAAAAATGTATGTACACAGTGTTTGATATTGTTATGGTGTGTTACCTTTACCCGTGTAATTTTTCCTAACATGTGTTTCTGTTTCTGTTACAGGTAAACTACTTGTTCTCAGATTGATACAGCGCCTCTTGCCTGCTTTATCCCTGCCGCTGCTACTAGCCTCATCATTGTTAGAGCTCCTGCTGCCAGTTTCAACACTGTTAACGCCCTTGCTCCCACTTGCTCCACTTAATGAATAATTGTGGCACTATATAGTGCAAAGGTGAGCGCAGTACCGGGTACAGTTAGGAGTTTTTGCTTTATTTGAATAGAAGTAAGCGTTATTAGATTAGAAGCCCTATCCGTTACAACGATAGAAACCTAATTTTTAATTGCGCGTTTAATTTAAAATTCAGTTAAATCAAATTGTATGTAGTTAGGCAAGTTTTTATGGTTGTATGTTTACAGCCAACGTCTGGAGGAAATGCAAATATGTGAATCCATACTATAAAACGTACAATCTCGGTGCAGGGATGTCGTAAACGGAACGCGAAATTAAAAATAAGGTCTCAATCTCTTTAACCGATAGTACATCGCAATCATAGAGCACTTGCTCCCATTACCAACGCTTTATGGGTAGGGTAGTGACCAGTTATAATGATAATGACATCAGCTTAGAGTCACTGTTTAGACTGTGACGACCCTCAATATATTTTGGTCTCCAGCGAAATGTTGGTTAGACTCAACTTAACTGAATTATTTAAGATATTGGGATGCCCGAATCAATGACCATATATTTGTAATTTCGGTAAGACTTATGTATTAATATAGCATCTTGATCCTGTTTCAGATCACCTTAAGAGATTTACTGTAGGATAATTCCACTTTTGTTTGTTACAATATCGGTAACATATATCGGTAACATGGCTTACTGATCATACACGTGGTATATTCGTGTAGGTTATATCACCTGGCTGTGGTAGAAAAAAAACAAATATCATAGTAGGTAATAATTTAATGAATAGGGTAGATTATCGAAAATAATGAGTTATTTTATTGTTGTTTTCGTATAATTTCAACGTAAATCATAGGAATATATGTTTAAGAGGTGTAAATTGGTACTGCAACTTTGTGGAATTCGTCATTGTACCTTACCATTTCCTTCGTTTTACGTTTCACAAGAAGATTTACTGGACGGTCTTGCCGTGATGTAGAGTAAGTTGGTTTTCACTCTTTGATAGCTATTTGGACTTGCTGCCAAGTTCATGTTGACGTTGACCCCAAGTGTTATGGACATGTTAGAAAGGTTGTGCGACGAGGTGCTGGTCTTTGTAGGGATTTGCTCAGGTCGACAGTGAACAGAACCCTGATTTTAAGGCTACTCTCGTACATTTCGATTGTCACCCCTATTCTTGACAACTGTTCTTGCGCATGGAATCTTGGTTGTGTCCAGGATGTGACTAGGCTCGAATATATTCAGATGAGATCGACTAAACAGAAGCATGGTATGTCTGAGGCCCCGTAGCATGACTGGCTGTTAGCTCGAAATGTATTCCCTATCAGGGGAGGTTGCTGACTCTACCAATGGATATCACCAACTTTAATAAGTAATGCATGGCAGTTTTTGTACAGCCCGGTGACTGCACCGACCCTGTAGATGCGTACAAAGGTATATGTGTGTACATGGTGGGCGATATTCAGAGATAGGTAAAACACCGAGCCAAGTGGAGAGACTTGACATGCGTTAAGCATAAATCACTGAAAAAATACAACGTATAAGCATAAAACTTAGGTAAAAGTACGTAATTCTTGGTGAAGTTGTGTTAGGTTAGGTTGGGATGGGTATTAATGTGTCTGACGGTGTATGGCAAACTTTTCGAAATCATTGCTATTTGGTCTATGTTGTAATACATTGACATATGAATCGCTAATTATGATAGATAGGCGTGATTTATATACTTCATTTTGTTGTCTTCGGTAGTTACATCTCAGATGTATAGTAAATTGTTGAAGTGGATGTAGTGAATGTTCGTTTTGTTACACGAAAAAGAGTAAGAAAAAATCAAGTTAAGTAATCCTATACCGATACCCTACATTCGATAATAAGCAATATAACATGACATCAAACTGATCATCTCTTAATTCGAGTAATAAATCCAACAAAAAAAAATACTTAAAACTTGTAGCAAAATAAATGTTGCATACAAATTTAAAAAACGTGTAAAGTCATATCCCAGCGCAATAACAACAATATTTATAACTGATAAAAAAATGATGCAGGTTTACATAATCGTTTTGAACTCTACAGTCTTCTAACGTTCCATAACCTAACATTACGTGATACTACACACACTCATACATATGCACAAATTAGCCTTATAACAAATAAAATGAATTAATCTTATTGAAAATTGCAAACCTTCAGTAAATATGCGACAGGTGGTGGTGATTTTTTGGGTTATGAAAAGTTGAAAACATGACTTATAGGGTTTGAAAGCTACCAACTTGTGCGAACCGATGTACATAATTGAGAGTTACAATGTTCGTATAGAAGGATTTTTACATTAACAGAATTTTACAAATCCGATAGACTAGTTTTCTAGTCAACCTGAAACAGGACCCAGCTCCAATATCAAGACGTAAAATATACCAATATTTTCTAACACTAAGAATAATTAAGCGAATAAAGACCTATGATTCCTACCACAGCCGAGACAGATGGTAACAATTTTTTACCAATGGCTAACCAAATTAGGACCAATATCGTTTGCCAACAGCTAATGCTAGTATTAATCTCGAATAATATAATCTTCAAATGACTAGTCCGTCCTTAAAAGGGTTTGGATGATCTGAAACATGATCACGATTGCATATTAACACATAACCCTAACCGAAATTATTAAACAGTAAAGAAAATAGTGTAAATTCATGCGTAATAAAGTTATTTTACTACAATATTCGTTTAGTTCATAACAAAAATTTCTTAACCATACTAAGATACAATGTCTATAGTACGACAAATCAAAGCCCTCTGTGTCACAACACCGAACTATCCAACACTTTATTAGGTCACTTCTCAGCAACCTCCCCTGATAGGGAATACATTTCGAGCTAACAGCTAGTCATGCTACGGGGCCTCAGACTTACCATGCTTCTGTTTAGTCGATCTTCTCTGAATATATTCGAGCCTAGTCACATCCTGGACATAACTAAGATTCCATACGCATGAACAGTTGTCAAGAATAGGGGTGACAATCGAAATGTACGAGAGTAGCCTTAAAATCAGGGTTCTGTTCACTGTCGACCTGAGCAAATCACTATAATGACCAGCACCTCGTCGCACAACCTTTCTAACATGTTCATGACACGTGGGGTCAACATCAACATGAACTTGGCCGCAAGTCCAAATGACAACCAAAAAATGACTTCTGCGTCAACATTCGTAGCGAACGCATCGGCGCAGATCCTCGCACAAGAACGGCAAACTCTCTCCAGCTATGCTTAGGTAGGCAGTTGCATGCCTCTCGTAGGGTCGCCAGATTTCTCTACGCTAAGCTGTAACATCTAAGTCATCCCTATCCTCCCTATAATGTCGACCTTAGGTGCTGATAGAGAGACGGTGGGGTGTGAATCCCGAACCCATTGGCTTGAGGGAGGCGGTATAGAATGCCGCACCTGCGGAGCTCTGATCAGTCGGTCAAGTAAAAACATTTTTAATCAGCAGTAGGAAGCTGCTATGATTGATTTGCTTTGCATTGCATTCATCTCAGTCTCGCATAGGAAGTAACTTTGCGTCGCTACCGCGCCACCGACTTGCATTCGAATTAGATTCGTTTAGAACCGTTCATATCCGTCTCCTTAAATTTTGAATTGGATCCGTTTAGAATCGTCGATATCAGTCCCCGGAAATTTATACGTATATATACTGCGTTTGGGATAACTACGCTATCACTAGTTTGATATCGCAAGTTTCTTATTTGAATTCGTGCCCGTAAATGTATCACCGTCTTACGCACATGCTACTTATCACCCCATTCATACGTATCATCATCATCATTAAACTGTTAACTGGTTGCATCCGATATTGAAAAAAATACATTGCAAACATTCTAGCCTCTTCGGAAAACAAAGTAGAAGTGGTGCAGCTGAGTGTCGTAGAGGGCTCCCCTACGCTCACCGCAGACTGCATTCTTCTCTCGCCTCCGCGGGAGGTTTACCCTTCTTCGCAGGCGCTCTGTACAAGGACCAGCCTGTTACCTTTCTCAGCATTCGTGCAGTACCTCAACTCAATTTCAACGGTGTATATTTCATCTAAGTTACTTTTTCAGTGTAAATACTAATACAAACTTATCAATATAACAAAAAAATCATACATATCTAAATTCAGAAGTTTTGCACCAATTGCGTTAAAAAACATAAACAAAGAACAAAAAAAAATGCAATTGGCGTTTGACATCTGTCTATGAAAAGTAACTGTAAAATAATACTGAAAAATAAACTTAAAACAGTACAAGTATCATATAAAAAACTCATACATTTTCATTCATCCCTTGTAAACAGCTTGATAATTGTTTTTCAGTTGGAAAAAAGAATTTAATTTTAGCCTGAGTTTAGTTTAGTTTTCATAATCAAGTTAGACTCACATCATCACCCTCAAAAACTCATCAGTGTAGGTCATACACGAATCACCCGAGAAAAACATCTGTAGGTCATTTCGAAATAAAAATCATCTCATCCCGCATCTAGTTAAACTTATTATTCACATATCTGCTGTTTACAAGGATAAAGAATATAGCACTTTGTCTCCAAGTTCACGGTTTGTAGCAGCTCGCTTAACAAGTCCAAAATGACTCCTGCTGCAAAATTAGAATGTGTAACTTGCCACCAATCGTACACTCCCGAACTAATGTATGTTGGCTCTTCTAGGCCAACGCGTAATACGCCTCCAAACGGAGAGTGCAAAATCGCGAGCTGTAAATTCTGCCAACATGCCGAAGAGATTAAACAACTGGAAGCACAGTTAACTCGTGCTTCTGGTGGCTCACCCAACGCAGATGCAGTTAACGCTAATACAAGGCTGCTAGCTGTTGAATTAGAGCTAGAAAGCGTGCAGAGATAATTTCACAAACTCAAATAAACGATAAACAGCGAAATAGAAGCAACAAAAGAAATTACTAAAACTACCCTGCATCGGGTAGATGAACTCCAAGTGCACTTAGACTCAGAATTGACAAAGAAACTTACGGCTCTAGACCTAGAGACCAGCGACCGTATCAAATTGATAGAAAAAAGGTCAACATTGCTGAGAAACTCTACACAACTGTAGTAAACAGGCGGCAGGCAGTCAGTGGCAAAGCATCACAGATCAAGCGACAGTCCTGCCACACCCGAACTGATACAAGCAAACGTTTCGGTGTATTGCCCGATGAATGAACTCTCAAAACACGGAAGAAATTATTGTGATTAGCAATTACAATGTCACCACCGTCAAACCAAATTAGCAAAAAGAGAGAGTCCAACTAAAAATTTTCGGTAAGCCAGGCTTGAAAAATGACGATATCGAAGGAATAATCAAAAAGGAAAACATACCTCCTTCTAAACCGATCATACTACAAGTCGGGGCTAAAGACATGGTTGCGCAGACGGAAGTAACATGGGTAAGGTATAAAACCATGCTAACAAACGTTAAACGATCGCACGCGAACATCCATGTCACTTTCGCCCTGCCCCATCCAAACCAAAGTAGATACAAATTGAGCAAAATGATATTTATAAACAATCGCATAGCAACGTTCTGCAAAGCACAAATCTCATTATCGGACCATTGGGAAACGATGATCAACCTCAAAAACTATGAATTCGATAGAATCACCAACAAGGCACGCATAAAGACGTCAGCGAGCAGGGTTTTTGCTGAAAACCAATCGGATCACATCAAGGTATTGTTCCGTAAAGCGGCACACAGCCTTATGGCTCGAGTTATGAACTCCCCAAATGAAATTCTCGTTGCAATCTGCTCTGGTGATGCGCTCGCTGCGTTGTCATTGTTAAGGCGATGGAGAGAATTACTTTACGCATAAACAGGATAGAGTTGTGTGTCGTAACTTATTCTTAGTTGTGTGCGCTAATTTTATAACTTTGTTCTCACTGTAACCCCAAAATAAGATGTCTCAATTGTAATACTATGCCTGGTTGTTGATAAAGCTTTTAGTATTATTATTTTTGTTATTATTATAAACACATCTGGGCTTGATACCCTCGAAAGCATCCTTCAAAATATCGGTGCTGGCCTCGTCACCGAAATTAAAGCAAAAAATATCTCGACGCCCAACACAAGCCTCCGCTATTACTGCCCAACGGAATGAGTCAACGGCCGCCGCCTGAGCAAGTAGCAATCACGGACCCTGCAGTAACGATAGAAGAACAGCCAACAAAGATAGATTCACCACTAACAAAAAAGTCCATCGAAGTAACACAGCAGTCCCCGACCGCAACCAAAGATTTCCTGGCAGAAATTCGAGCCAAAATACTCTCAAATGTTACAATGTAAACGCTAGAAGTCTCCGAGACAAAATCAAAGAATTGGGAATCCTCGCAATTATCGTTGAGATCGACAAAATAGCCATCACAGAATCGTGGACGAAATCGAGTACCAGAAATTATATGGGTGAATTCACTCTCCCGGGTTTTTCCCTATTTCACATAGATAGACTAGGCCGTGAGGGTGGAAGAGTTTTGTTTCTCGAAAAAAAACTCTACAAATAATAAAAGTCTCTATTCCAAGCAGCAGACACGACATAGTTTCAATTCAAGTAGTCGGTAAACATACAAAGTGTCAAATCACACTAGTTTATCGTCCTCCCAAGAGCATTGCAGCAGATGATATCTATCTTTACAACACCATCGTCAATGTGGTCAGAACACAAAACAAGATAGTACTTGGAGACTTCCATATTCCCGACATCGATTGGGAAACAGAAAAATGCACGGCCACTGGCCAACGCCTGATTGATTTTGCTGACGATAAGTTTATGACCCAAATGGTGAAGACACCTACAAGAGGTAGCAATATTCTTGATCTTATATTTAGTGCAAGCGACTCTCATGTCACGAGCGTAGAAGTGGGCGAACCCCTCGGAAATAGCGAACACAACTGTATCCGTTTTATGATTGAGCTCGAGTTGAAAACGTCAATTAACTGCGAAAAAGTCCCAAACTTTGGACTAGCTAACTTTGATAACTTAAGAGCGGCAATGGCGTCGGCAAATATAACCCTCGGACAAGATGTCAATCAATCGCTAAGCAATTTTTTGAGTGCACTTCAAAAAATTGAAAATGACCATGTTCCTAGCGAAAACAAGCGAACGGTAGTCAATCGGCCTAAGTACTGGAAAGGAGAATTGCAGCACCTTCAGTCGCAAAAGAAAGCAAAGCACTTGAATAAACAGAAGCACCTGCACGACGATGCTTCAAAAAATGCATACAAAATCAGCAGACGGATTTTTAAGACGGTCCAGAAACGTAAGAAAAAAAATCACGAAAATGAAATTGCGGCAAACGCCAAAACTAATCCGAAACAATTTTTCAGTTATATATCGCACAAAAAAATTCAAGATCTGTGATTGGCCCTCTTAAAAATTATATTGGGGAGCTAGAAACTGACAACACTAAAAAGAGTGTCCTGCTTAACCAATTTTTCTGTTTTATATTTACGTTAGAGAATACGGATATTCCTAATCCTGAGGATATCATAGCGCAAAGACAAATCGAAGCCCTCAGCACAGTGAATTTTTCCCCCTGCCGAAGTTATTAAATATCTAGAAAAATTGAAAAAAAAAAATCTCCCGGCCCAGACCAAGTTCATCCCAGAATACTGAAAGAGACTAAGAACGAAATTGCCGAACAACTAGCAAACATTTTCACGCAATCTCTCACAAATGGCACCTGCCCCTCTCAATGGAAACAGGCCAACGTCACCCCATTTTTTTTTATAAGGGAACAAAAAGTGTCCCGGAAAAAAAACACCCAATCAGTCTCACCTCAGTCATTAGTAAATTGATAGAAAGTTTGATCACGGATAAATTTATATGATTCCTAGAATTAAATCAGTTAATAGGTAACTCTCAACATGGCTTCAGATGCAATCGTTCTTGTCTTACGAATCGCTGTTTGTTTTTCCAATAATATAATTGAATTTCACGACGCGAAATTTCCGATCGTCATCATTTACCTTGACTTTCAAAAGGCTTTCGACAAAGTTCCTCACAAACGCCAGTTTAGTAAGTTGCACAGCATCGGTATTTGAGGCGAACTCAATAGCTGGACAAAATGCTGGCTCACGGACAGACGGCAGCGAGTCGTACATAATGGAGCTTCCTCCAATTGGGGTAAAGTTACGAGCGGCGTGTCCCAAGGATCTGTGTTAGGTCCAGTTCTCTTCATAATAGTCATAAACGGTCTCGACAGCAATTTACTCTCGAAGATTAGTAAGTCTGAAGACGATACCTAGCTAGGAGGAAAAGTGCAAAGGAAACTCGAGTGTGAGCAGATCCAATTAGACTTGAACAAAATTGTTGAATGGTCAGAAAAGCGGCAAATTAAATTCAATGTCGACAAGTGTAAAGTTATGCACATTGGTCACCATAACCTTAAACACGAGTATTTAATGTCTGGAAAAAAACTGACACCTTCCACCAAAGAGCGAGATCTAGGTGTCATCATTAGTAACGACTTGAAAAGCAGCAAGCAATGTAACGATGCAGCCAAAAAAGGCAATAAAATGTTAGGCATGATATCCCGCACAATCTCGTACAAGAGCAGAAATAGTATTCGCATGTTATACTCTGCATTTGTTAGACCGCACCTAGAGTATTCCGTCCTACTTTGCTCTCCATACCTCAGATAAGACATTATTAAATTATAGAAGGTCCAACGTAGAGCTACCAAACTAATCCCTTCGCTGCGCAATAAATCGTACGAAGAGAGACTGTGCGATCTCAACCTTTATTTGCTAGAGAAACGTAGAGTCAGAGGTGACATGATCGAAGTGTGGAAAATTATGAAGGGTAAGGAAAAGGTCGAGCGAGCAAGCCTTTTCACTTTAGATGCGGACGGAGTGACCAGGAATAATGGATACAAAATTGTTGGCAAGCGTTTCACACTTGATATCACGCGCAATATTTTGCCGTATAGGGTTGTCGAAGAAGGGAACAGACTTTCCGTGGAAGTTGTGAACAGCGATACAATCGAAACATTTAAGTCACGGCTCGACAAATTCTACCAAAACTGCCGCTAAATAGATCCCATCTATAGCACTTTTACTAGTATATTCGGGAAAAATGGTGTATGGCATTGACACCCATACGGTTAAATTAGTGCCCGGCATTGACACCAGCACAGTATAAAAAGGTGCCCGGCATTGGTACCGGCTAGTAGCAAAACAGTGTTCAGCAATGACGCCAGTCAGCATTGGTTTAACGAGGAATGAAACTGTGACAGTCTCAGATCAACATCGTGGGTCGGTGGCTTTCTCTTCAATTGCTGATTTGAGTTGCTTCGAGTATCATCGTTAAGTGCTATTTCCTTCAACAAACTTTGCCTTTTTTGATCTATTAAAACAGAAAATATAAAGCCCCAAGATGCTATCTTAGACGTTCTACTTCAGAACTAATCTTCTTACTATCAAGAGGCAACCCCGTTTGGGCCAAAAGGCTTGTTGTTGTCTTCTTACACTTGTAAACACTTGTAAACTCTACACCAGGGCAAGACCATCCAGTAGATCATCTTCTAAAACGAAAACAAAGGAGATGGTTGGGTAAAATAACGAATTCTAAAAAGTTGCAGTACGGATTTACACTTTTTAAACATATATTATTATGATTTACGTTGAAATCATACATTAACAACAATAAAATAACTAAGTAATTTCTCTAGTCGGCCCTAACCATTGAATCATTAACTACTATGATATTTGGTATTTCCTACCACAGCCAGGTGATACAACCTACACCAATATCCCACGTGTATGATCACTAAGCCATGTTACCGATATATGTTACCGACATTGTGACAAGCAAAAGTGAAATAATCCTTCACTAAATCTCTTGAGGTGATCTGAAACAGGATCAAGATGCTACATTAATGCATAAGTCTTCCGGAAATTATCTAACAGTAAAACAAAATAAAGTAAACTCGTGCGTAATAAAAAGGGAATATTACTACAGTACCCGTTCAATTTATAACAAAAAAAAACTTATTGAGATGCTATGAATATAGTGAAAACCGATACGGCTAACCATGTCTAATTCCTATGAAACCCTAAATACACATCAAACTTCTTATGATACAGGACTAGAAACATAAATTGTTTTGCAGGAATGCTCATTTATCAAAGTGTATACGGTTCATGTGAAAGTTTTATATATATATA
>SDVV010025191.1:0-12463 GCA_016164225.1 Gammarus roeselii
AAACAATGTGTGAGTAATGTAATAGACAACCTCATGTCGGACATTTTCTGCTCTCAAGCTAAGTAAATGACAGCTGAAACAGTAAATAGTCATGATAAAGTAAACGTCGGTGATCAAACTTCCTCTGCTTATTTTTCTTGAAATTAATGATCTAATGTAATGCTTGCATCTGTCTCCACATATTAAAAAGTGGAGAGTAGAGGATGTCCTCCAACATGTCCATCGGTTGGTCCTTACTCTTCAACCCTAGTGTTAAGTTAATATTAAATTCACCCAGGTAGCAAATGTTGTCTTCAGAACAGCTCACGCTGACGAAGACTTGGTACGTATCATCTGTGTATTCTGATATTTCTGTTATTCTGTCAACATGTCATTATACCTACATAAATTTTAAATCCTTAAATCCTTAAATCCAATTTTTCGACGCTCAATATTTCAACACTGTGCATAAAAATAACATAAATCAACCTTGCCTAACCTAACCTTACCTAGTTTGTATGTGTTTCTAACCCGCGAGGAAATTGCAGTGTTTTTAACCCGAGGGGCAGCTGTACGTCTAATATTCGACATTTGAGTGTGTTGAAATATTGAGCTGTGAATTAACCTCCCCAGAAGTGACACTTCATAGGAGACCATCGATAAAACATATATCATTCAGCGATGACAGAAGTATGACCGGCCGACAGTAAAGGGCTCGCCATGGGTGCTGCTTGGTAGGTGGCCGGATGTACTTGACCACTAATGACAGAACACAGCTACATACCATCGGTGACGTACCAGAACCAGAAACTCGCCCAGAAAAATGTAAATTTTAATTTCCTTCGCACCGTATATATTTTTGCTCTCCGTATTAATATCTTCTGTCGTTCTTAACCTGCTTTCATATATTATTGACCTGCTTTTATATATTACCTTTTCTAAACAATCCTTCTAACGACAGAGATGCCAACCTTGTTTGAAATTGCTATTGCCTTGAGTGCAGAAACATGTGTTACAACATTATTTACGTTCAAAGGCATGCCCTTCAAACTTTTTGTAAAATATGGCCGACGGCAAGGGTGTTCATTCATTTTCAATCGCTTACATGTACCTATATACCATAGTCCACAAAATACAAAACCATAGTCCGTAATTCAAAAGGGTCCGGCCAAAAAACAGTCCACTTACACTCTGTCGTGATTTTGCATCGGAGCTTATTTTCGCTTGTGGGCGAGACCTTCTGTCATGTTATAGGTTCGGGATGGTATGAAAACGACTCATATTACCACCGCTAGTGCTCATAATATCCGACGCCGCGCATTCTCCCTACACTTCCAGACTCCTCGATCATCTCATTACATCAATATTAGCCACCTTTGCACAGAGCTTCCACCTCCTGCATATCCTGCCAAACACAGTCACCAACCTGTTAGGTACAACTCATCCGATCTCAAATTAAATTTGCAGCTCCAAGCCTTTACCCAATACAATCACACACCCATCCCTCACCACCCCAACCATATCATTACACATGAATAAAATATAGTGATGGAATGCAACCATATTTCATTCCCTCTGCCACTGAAAATCATCCCCTCGTGCCCCTTTCAACTCCAGGACACTCATTAGAGCCTACACAGGAGCTCCATATAATGTGCTCACACCGAGAAAAAGTAGCATATCCCCGCGTCTCAACTCGGCCAACTCTACCACAAGCCTTTTCAAATTCATAAATCTCTATTCATATCATTCATTTCGTAAAATGTTTCTTTAACATCTGGCACAATGTTAACATTTTTTTACCCGACGTCAGCCACCCCTATAATCGCATACTTTTTAGCACATTTCACCATGTTTCAATAAATCATATATCACAAAAAAATGCAATCATTTGCGCTATTTCGAACCCTCATCATCAACAGTCTACTCAAATATGTCCATCACACGCAAAAGACTTAAGCTCTTAAATTGTCCAAATCATTTTCATTCTCTCTATCGTACTGCAGCGGAACAATTATTCACGCACTGCGATAGTTAATCGCTCCCCTTAAGATACAATCAATTACATCAACAATCTCAACCAGCTATTCAACCACCGTCGGACTACCCTTCTTAAGGAACTCAACCGAGAAACCATCTAAACCTGTCCCTATAGCTGCTTCCATTACAAGACCTATAACCATCCGCAGCCCTTCTTTCGACATTCTATTAGTATGTAAGGAGTTTAAACCACCTTTCTACGTCAATGAAAGTTTGACCCCCACCAGTTCAAGAGTGATGTTTGTCCTGCGACAGGCAAGAAGAGACCACTCGCATAAGTTCAGGACACCCAAGTTCTACGATGGCAACGTAAACGCCTACGTGACAATGCCAGGAGAGCATCGACAAGGACAGCAGACTAAATTCCGACGTGTGGTGGTCAACAGCCAACTTGTGCTGGATGAGCTGCTGATACAGCACATTGGCTGTACATCCGAGAAATACGTTTAGGACTGGCCTACACGTGCACAGTAACCTCTGTATCCTTCATCCCTCATTTTAATTTTCTTTCGGTGATGTTGAATGACCTTAACTGATTCATCTTGTTACCATTCCTACCTCATCAAAAGTAACTTAGACTCGTTCAAATTCAATTACTACTTTTCCTCCTGTTTGACATTGCTTAAAGAGGCTAACTAATTCATTCCATCGTTCTTCCTGCGAAAAAAAAATTTGGTGGTTACTCATTATCAATAGTAACTTGATACTCTACAAACTAACCGTAACACAAAAGTGCAGTTCATTATCTTGTGCAGCTATGCATTTTACTTGTTTTTACTTATTATTTTCATAGCTAACAATCATTGATTTGATAAATCATGTGTCGATACCAGACTTAGAACCTGGTTATTTCCTTGGCGTTGAGGGGCCTTCACTTCGGTTCAATATCTCTGTGGAACTTCTTTATTTATTTAAAAAGATTCTGTGTTAACTTTCTTACATAATTTAATCTCCCTAGGTTAGATACTAGCTGTTTCAATAAACCTGAACAATAATTTATCCAACTTCATTGATCCTAATACCAGCCCTCTGAATGTTTTCTATCCTGATTTAAATACTGAAATGAACAGTGAATATTATAAAAAAAATACTTTTTGCGGATTACACTGCGCTACTAAAAATACCAAGACTAACTTTTATTTGTTACACCAGAACATTAGATCATTAATACCTAAAAGGGGCATTTTTCATCCATTTATTCAATCATTAAATTATAAATTCGATGTAAACAGCTTCACAGAAAGCTGGCTCTTCGAGGACACATAGATTTAATTTACTTTGAAAACAATCATCCCTTTCACTCATAGTAGTGTGAATACCGTCCAAACGCGTATTTTGTCTGGTTTGAGGAATCTGCACATAACATTTCAGTGACGCGAAGGCGGTCGGTGCGAAGGCCGACGACGCGGAGGTGGGCGGCATGAAGGGAAAGGAGGTGAATGACTCATCCGGATTATTCGTTAGTTATTAGGTCATATATGTTAATAGGTTAATAATAGGTTATATATTTATATTTTAATATAGGTATTTTCATTTCAATGCTAGGCATACTGTATTGTAATTCCATTGCACTTCATGTTGCATTTATGTATTTTAATGCCAGTCCTCTGAATTATTTAGGGGTACTGATAACATTCATGTGTATCAGGTATGAATTCGCCTAATTTCATCGATTATTGGGCATAAATTAGCTTAACTGAATGTAACTATCCAAAATTGGCTTGATCGACCATGCTCCATCCATTGTTGTGTAGGATTTACCCTCCGGGGTATGATATGACGCATATCATACCTAATCAATATCTATTAGGGTAAGATATAGAATCTTATTTAGCTATTTTTTACCGTTATTCGTTTTGATTGGTTATCATATGAAAATAAGTGTATCAGGTATGAATTCGTCTGATTTCATGGATTGTTGGGTATAAATCATCTTAACTGGATGTAATGATCCAGAATATTGGTATGTTTTACCTTTCGACATTGGATTTGGGTTCGGTTCAATGACAACTTATTTAATGTATAGTCTGTTCACATTACAGAACTGACCGCAATAAACAACACAAGATTGATTATCTAATCTAATAATTAAATCTAATACCTAAACCGATCTCATCAGGACAAATATCCGTTTCTTCCATGAGACTGGGGACCTTTCGGTCGACTGTCAGAACCCTGGTGCTCAGTTCTGAGTTACTCTAGCAGAAACTCCTTCCCTCGTTTTCTCTGGCGTTGAGATATCGGACACAGAAAATGATACATAAATTAACTTAATACTGGAACACTCTTTCATAAGAAGAAAGATCCCGTAATGGAAAGTTTTACAGCAAATGCAAGTTATCTGCTCAGGGTGAATAGGATAATCTTTATGAATGGAAGCATTTAGTTATAATTCTCTACAATGATATGTTTTAGTTTGTTTAAATTGTGCAATATCCAACATTTAGATTTTCGGTCTCCAAGCGTTACACATTTATTAGGTGGGATGGTTGAAACTCATTGAATTTATAGTGTTTTTCTTGAATTTTGAATCGTTATCTCATACAGTTAAAGGAACTTTTAGGATATTTTGGGTTGCATTGTCCACTATTTCAGCCATAATTGGTCGGTTATTCGGTTATTCAGCTCTCGCCCTCTACGATTCAGCCACGTAGAGCACCGTTATAGAACAACTACTTCGTTATAGAACAACTAGCTACATACTGACAAAAACTACCCAAAAAATTTGGTCTTTGCTGAAGTTGAGTTGAACTGGCGATGACCCAAACGTAAAATATCAGCGGACTCACACATCTTTGAGTGAACTGTTTCCTACGCACAACACATATACAAGCCTAAAAAGAGCTGGAATCACTATTATTCGGAACAATTCACAAGGCCGAAGCATGTTCGAGTTTTAGTAGAGGTAAAAATAACCAGTAATAGATGCTAGAAATACTTTAAATTATTTAGTTCGCTAGAGCTGTGGTAACAACCCCTCGGTCCGAGGACAAGCACCGTGCAGTGGATCAAATAGTACCGAGCCGTAGAGACGTTCCTTTTTCTCCAATACATAGTATTTTATTTGTGATTGAACGGATTTGAATTGCCTCGGTATTAATTTTTTTGCATTACAGTACGTTGAAAGCTTGATCGAGTGAAGGCGATTCTAACTATATTTATAATATATGTTTCTCCTCGTTTTTTCTTGCTTGAAAAGCAAATAATATAAAGATTTTATACAATAAATGCTAACCAAAATTAATTTAAAATTGTCGTGGATAGAGACAGAAATAAAGCACTTAACTACTTTAAATATAAACTGTCAACAGATAATTTATTGTGTTCTATTTGAAATCTGGTTTTATTGAGACATATAATATTTTAAAATCAACTCTGATCAGCCTAACAACAGGCCACCACATCTCTAATGAGGACATTAACTCTTCTAAACCTCTTCCCCACTGAAATTCTATAATCTTGAATTGAAGATCATTTTTTTGGGGAAAGAAAACGTTAACAGAATGTCAGAAAATGCTAAATATTATAGTCATAAATGCATAATTAAAATTTACCTCCAGTAGTTCGCAGATTTTTTTTCTAACATTAACCGGTCTGTGACGACGAAATAGTTGAGGACCACTGCTCTATGGGACAGAAACTATTATTTAAATAAATTCGTTCAACAAATAATGCAGAGTAATCGTTGTTCGTTACCATTGTATCCCCGAAGCAATACTGCACGATTGCATTTGAGACATCCCGATTTACCGCAAGGGTCCACTGCCTTTTGTCTGCTGCTGTGCCTAACAATTTCGGCCATTGTATACAGCTCAGTTCCAGAGTACAAAATTGAAAATATGCAATCAGGAGCCGTGCAAGCCAATTAGATGTAACAATAGGGGGTGCTGCTCTGGGATGATCGGAAATAATTGGCGCCCTGTTCAGTCATTTTAAGGTAAATATCGAGGGGATCATTCAGGCTGTCAGAGGCACTGATGGGAGCAGCGTTCATTCAATCAGTATCAGGGTCTTTGCTTAGCCCACCAAAGACACTGATCATGAGTACTGTTCAGCTCTATTAAGAGGCGAATTTTTTTGAACCTCTTAGCTAATCAGAAGCAACAATCGGAAACATTGCCTATTTAATTAGAGTCATAAAGCAACAGCACAGCACCGCTCGGGCAATCGGATTCGCCAATTATATCCGGGGCATCATTCATCTAATCAGAGCGGAGACAAACTTGGGAGGACAGCTCAGCCAATCAGGTAATCATAGTAAATAATTGGGCCCAACGCTCGGCTAATTGGTGATAGAAATCGAGAGCACTGTTTGGCCAATCGGGTGTCACAATCGTGTATTTCAATCAGCTAATCAGTTACAACAATCGGAAATTCTTCTTCGTCAAACAGCAACAACAATCGGAGGTGCCTCTCAGACAATCAGATCGAGGCAATAATCGGAGGCACCGCTCATCTAATCAGAAGCAACCATCGGGTCACCGATCAGACAATCAGAGACAACAATCAAAGGCCCCACTAAGCAAATAAGAGTCAACAGCGGGGTACCACTCCGAGAATCACAGGCATCAATCACGGTGCCGCTCATCCTCGCAGTGGCCTTCATTGTGCTCAAACGAAGGCGAAGCGTTAGCCCGCTTGAGTTTATGGTCAAATTGCTTTTGGAAGAAAATACAAACACACACCAGTTGAAGTAACTGTCTTCTTCCTGAACGTTGACAAACGGAAAATAGCTGTAGCTGCTACGATTTTAAAGCTGTGGCGTTATGAAAGCTGTTATTCTAACATAGCTGTTTTGGTATCCCAGATGATGCTATGTACAGTACCATATCTGTTGTTTCGGTCTCACAGCTGTTGCTACAGTCTGATAAGTGTTGCTGCATGTAGTTTTTTACCGATTGGATGTACCAGTGACAGCCTTGGACTGACGTCCGTTGATGCTTAGAGCTTGTATTTGTGTGGAATCTGATACCTCGTCTACACAATTTCTCAAGAAATTGCAGAACGTTAAGAGGTCCCGAAAATAAATCTCAACTGAAATTTATATATTATTTAATCATGAATTGGAAATAAATTGCGTTTAAATATTGAAAAAGAAATCGAATTAAATATCAATCGGTTAATTATACGGGATGTTTCAAATACCTAATTCAAATGGAAAATATTTACACATAAGAGTTCACCCATTTCCGCAAAGAATATACGTACCAGCGTATCTCACTCCCCACACCAGTGACGGTTTCCGCTGTTCTCCTGCAAATTGCTACATCAAACGAAATAGAAACGTTTGACCATGTTGTACATTAAGATGTTACTCATCATAAGACACCGAATGTAAGTAACATAACAAGTTGTAAGCAAAAGAAGTCGACTAAGCGACTAAGCACTCATCCTGTTAGTGTGTAGGATGCTGCTCTTTCACCTCACGCTCCACTCTCCCGCGAACTGAATCAACCTATCTCTCCAGCGTCCTGAGAAGCATTCATACTGTTAGTGTGTAGGATGCTGCTCTTTCACCTCACGCCACACTCTCCCGCGAACTGAATCACTCTATCTCTCCAGCGTCCTGAGGATCACTTATCCTGTTAGTGTGTAGGATGCTGCTCCTTCACTTTACGCTCCACTCTCCCGCGAACTGAATCATTATTGCACGGCATGCACAAATTCCTCACAACTACGACATGAATGCAATAATCTAGTATTGTTTATATTAATATGAAGATAACATAACTGAGGAAGATCTGATTGAGGGAAAATAATGTATTGTCACCAAAAAATCTGTGTGTAGGACCTACGGAATTCGTTCGGTTTATACGGGGAAAAAAACAAGCATCTGCTGTTGAATCCAAGGATTCGTCACAACTTTGGAGGCATTGAACAAGTCTTCCTACAGTAACAATTAATGTTGGGCCCACAAGAGACACACCTGAAGTCTGCCACATATCAACTGCGGTCTAAATGTGCACCTGGTGGGTTCTTTTTGGTGGTAGAAAGGTAATAAGACTATTAAAAAGCTGCTGGTACACCTCATCCCAGTTTTCTCGCACTCATAGCCTCCTGTGACAATATTCCTTGTTTGACAAGCTACGTGCTTCAAGGTGGTAGGTCTTGCGACCGAGTAGCGCGAACCAAACTTTCATTTCTGTTTTCCACCATAAGGCGGAACTCGGCTCATTAGAACCGCGTGGTTGGCTCTATTCGAGGTGTGTTAGTCACGATTTGGTGAAATTGATGAAGTTTTCCTACGGATAGGCTTGCTCATTTGTGCTCATTTCATTTTGTGGAGGTACATTGGAATCAAATGTTGCCCAGAAAGAAACAGGACATCTCAACACTAGAAAAACACATCAGAAATGCGAGTACTTCTCATAGTTAAAATTTCTGCTAATGCTCGAGGAGCTTGTAAAACAATGCCACGCTTGTTTCGAATAGCATGGTTCCAATTTTAAGGTGTTCCAGTAATTTTCAGGAACTCAGGGGCAATATTAATGTCGGCACAATTCATATGAATCGTACAGATAGAGTATTATAAACTTGCGCTCGATCCACATGGATTATTTTATTCATATTTAATACAACCAGGAACTTCTGAATATTCCGGTATATAAGTTTTATAGCATTTGTATAAATTTGTAAATTATCTACGCGCTTTACATCCAACTTATTTCCCCTCCGCTGCCAAACTCAAATTTTCTTGAAATACAACTCGATACATCAGCAAGTCTCTTCGTCCACCTAGATACCTACCAATTTCAGTCCTCGACTCCCTTCTCTGTGCAATATCACGCTCTACCTCTCCTCTTCCCACATGAACTTCTCCTTCGAGCCTAACAGTAAGTCCTTTATTGACACCATCATCGCAAGGTATTATTAATTGCCTGCGCCAGACGAGCGCGCATTTATCACGTGTCTGCAAGGACAGCCTTTGGGGTACTTTTCACCATAAACGATTTTACAGCAGCAGGTAAGAAACTACATGCAGTAGCAACAGATATGATGACGTACCATTTGCTATTCTGTAGAAACAGCTATATATGACAATTCAGCAACAGCTATGAGACTAGCAACACTTATGGGA
Organism: Gammarus roeselii; assembly: GCA_016164225.1. Classification (NCBI taxonomy): domain Eukaryota; kingdom Metazoa; phylum Arthropoda; class Malacostraca; order Amphipoda; family Gammaridae; genus Gammarus; species Gammarus roeselii. The sequence goes on from SDVV010025191.1 coordinate 9,098, forward strand.
CTGTAACCACAGCAATGAGACTACATATCTGTAGACGGTTCTCTACTGTGTTTGTCAAGACTGTTTTTTTGGGGTTTTGAAGTAAAACGTGTTGGAATACTTAACATTTATTACCCTGTCTAATTTATTTATAGAGAAACGCAATAAGTTCTCTTCGCAAGCTAGTACTCTTTTAACTTGCTATCTGGTAGTCAGTATGAGGTGGACAAGTGTGAGAGTATGAAGAGATCGAATTCAAGTATCGCACGGAGATAGTTTGGCGTGTGTGGGGCTCAAACCTAGTCTGAGGGCTCAGACTCAAGCAGAGCTTATATACTAAGGATTATAGGCCAGAACACCTTGAGGTGTTTTTGGAAAGCCAAGTGGCCGCGCCTATCCTGGAAGGAAGGGACGGTTCTCTGGAGGTCCTGAGGCCGTGAACATGTGGCGACCAGGCCGGGCAAAAGCTCTATATTAGGAGTCTAATGTCGGAGCGTACCATTTCATATGCTATTTTAATGTCTGAAGTAACAGCTTGGATTAAGGGGGACACCCCCAGACACAGGCCATCTGCTATCAGATCCGGGTTAGGCATTCAGATCTTCATATACGGAGCGGCAGAGGTGAAATGATAATATGATTGTGGCCAAGGGCCAGACGGTGGGTCGGAGCCGTCTCGACTCAAGGAGAAACTAAGGTTAAAAATTAGTTGAATACATATGTTCAACACCTCTCCCTGATTCTTAGTCGATATTAATATTTATTGATATACTATATTAATTGATAAAATCTATGATTACAAAGCGATTAACAAAAACAAAAACGAAAGAATATAAACGTGAGCCGGAGACGCTCTTCTTGCTTCTTCGCCTGGGACAAGTAGTCGTCCTTCGTGGGGTAGTCGTCCTACGTGGGGTAGAAAATGGTGCTGGGTAGTCTTGGGCTGACTGCAGTAGGCCGGGTTAAGCTACTGGCTGGCGAGGAGGGTCGCGGGCTGGCGACGTTGTTTAGCCGTCTCGAGAAAATTGCTCTCCCGTACGTGAGAAACAAGAGAAATACACTATAATTAATCACTAAAACATTTAATTTGTTAGTTACAATTGTATTAGGATTTAAGGGCATTTCATTGCGTTCCTTTTTAAAAGTCTGAGTATTCATTCTTAGCAGATTGAGGAATGAATTTAGTTAATACAAAAGCCATTCTACAAAAGTCTAGGGAGAGTAGCAAACTCTAAATTAATTGTTCAAGTGTAACGCGGGAGTGCTGGATATAGTTCAATTACCGGAGCGGGGGAAAGATATGGTGGATTATCCGTGTTGGTACCTGTATCCACACTATACTGTTTATGAAAACTCAATGGTGGGTTATGTAATCGGGTTTTGAGTTGATGTGCCTCATGTCTGGCTACATCTCGTATATGGTCACCTTTTTCGCGTAAACTTTTTCTAAAATTAAATATGTCGTCTCGATTAGGTACAGTTATCTTTTTAGTTCGTAGGCTATCCTTAACACCATGGAATCTTTCTTGCAGAGCGTCCAGAGTAGATTCTCGGGATATAGTGACAGTGCGTCTTTTGCGACATATCCATTTGATAAGCAAAAAGGCAATGCAGAGACAATTTATTACTACAGTTATAGTTATAACAGTCTGGGCATAAATGCCGTATGTGGCAACCTGGTCCAGCTGTAGTCCATGATAATTGAAGTCGATGGTAAAAGGATTGTCTAATTTTACTTCGTTAATCAGTTTACGAAGGCTGGAATGAACTGTACTAGATTTGTTCACGTCAATAATTGGAAGGTTAGTGGGTTCCACGACGAAGGCAAAGGATTTGTTAGTCTCGGTAAGTTCAATAGTTACCATCTGTTTAGCGGCCCAAAGTAAGTCGTCGGTCTGCACGTCACAAGCTAAAGGAAGTTTATGTAGCCCAACGAGGGTGTCTCGTCTGGTGGGACGGGCAATTCAAAGTTACTTTCGTAGATTCTGAAAAGTAGATTAGTCTATGCTGGTCCGTCTCGACCATAAAAGTATCTGTAGAACCTGTTTTGTGATAGTTACATACTAGCAACATTGCGGTTACGTTCTGCTGAAAAGCTTCCCATTCACAAGTGGATTTTCGTTCATGAAAAATAGGTTCTATATTTAGTAGTAAGTGGTTCGTGGTTAATATAGAGTACATATTCTTTTTGTCTGTAATTATATAAGTGTTGTTACTCCTGAGTGTCACATTTCTTAAATCAGGGATGACAGGGAAGTTTCAAGTATCTTTAAAGGGTGCGCTACTAAAGTAAACACTTCGTAAGCAGTAGTATACGTTAGGGGTATTACCATCAAGAATTTATGGTGAGATACCTTTTGAATTTTCAGAATAGAAATTACGTGACCTAGATGATATCGAGATATTTCAAGTGGATAGATCAACGTTGGAAAATATTGGCGACCTTCTATAACAATATAATCTAGTGATTTTAGGTCAATTAGTTCGGGGGTTAGAATTCCTCCTTCTAGTAATGAAACGATAATCTCGCTTGATCTGAACGTTGATCGAATATCAGTCGAGCAGGCTATTAATTGATCTAAATTCCATTGTATGGCTAAATGGAAGTCCACTGTCTCTATGGTATCAGCTAATTTCTCAAGTACTTTCTTAACTGCTTCAAAAGAATCAGACACGTTTTTGGAAAGCATGTCTAGGCGTTCGTTAGTTAATTTAATTAGTTTATTATGTTGTTGTAGGTTGCGGTTTAGGGTGTCAATATTTCCTTGGTTATTGATATCGAAAATCTTAGAAATTAAATAATTTCTCATGAATACTAATCCTAATCCAATAACTAATGGGTTTCGGGGTTGTCGTCTTCCTGTTAGTAAAGGTCTAACTTCGGACAGATAGAGTATCAGGGATGAAGCATTAATTGGATTAGTACTATTTTGTATACTCAAAGAAATATTTGCTTGATTTTTGTAGCTAACGTTATCTCTAAGTTGAGTTACTCCTGACTTTTTCAACATAGTCCAGATTATTGTTGCTTGATCACGGAAGGCATAATATTTTGTCCATAATTCTGAGCCTCGACCATTACACAGCAATAAATCAAAGATATTATTAAGAGTGCTTAGATATTCCGTTTCTAGACGTATTAGTACGAATGCATAACGGTTAAGTGGATTTCTAGTTGCACCAACTAATTTATTGTTCGCTAACGCCTTGACGGTTTGCGTGGCAGCGTCCAAATCAGACGAGTATTTACTGCAGGTTACATTGATGAAGCCGAGGTTTACTCGGGATGAAAGGAACGCACCTGGAATATGGGCAAATCCGGGCCAAGGGATGACAGTGGCCGGGGTGCTTGCTGCTGCAGATGGGGGTACATTCTCCCGAAATGCA
>SDVV010025192.1:0-12463 GCA_016164225.1 Gammarus roeselii
GATCGCATCCAACTTTTTGCCTAGGGGATCCCTACGGCTCGCCCCACAAGAAATTTGGAATAATACTAATCCTACCAGAACCGAATAAAAATATATAACGAGAAACAGTTAGTGACCAATTAAACTCCACTACAACCATCTAAAGAAGAAAAAACATATATATAAATACAATGAATATCATAAATACAGTACAAATTAAAGTGTTCATAACATTAACCTTGCCAATCAAGGGCGCAAGCCTGCTTCCATCCCGCCGTTCGCCCTTCCGTTCACCTTCCGTCCCCCCTCCCCTTCCGTCCCCCTCCCCTTCCGGTCTCCCCCGTCCGTTAGCTGGCCGCGGAAAACCAGTTCCGGTATCCTACGCCCCCGCTCCCCGCTGCGCTTACCCCGTACGCTCGGTGAGTCAAGGTGCATGCATCGCGCCAAAACTAACTATATTTATCCCTATCTATAATCCTTCACATTTGCGTTTCGCAGTCCTTCTATCTACTTACATATCATCCGCCAAATACATGTGTCAAAGGATGTTGGTGTATGGATGGGTCTATGTGAATTTGGGTGCTTATATACAGACGGAATGGTATCATTGTGCCGTCATAAGTCTATACAAAGATATACACGTTTTTGAGACACATATGAGGACGGGTACACAAGTATAATGTACATTTCAGGACGGGCGTATAAATTTAAAATTCATATGATGATGGGTCAGAGCCTTATAGCATTCATCACATCATGTGACCGAGTAAATGAACCTGTGAATGGCCGGTAGCGAACACCATACTTCTAGCTGAGAATACGTACCAGCCCTTACGAAACATGACGAGAAACCGGAGAAGTAACCGCGTACATCTAAAGTACTTAATAAATATGCACATTATCCGATGACACATAGCATTATGATCAGACATTGTTTTATTACGTTGTTTGTTGATTATTTGCCTGATACGTTTGGTAGTAAAGGTGTGGGTGTGAGTTAGAGGGACTCTGCCATGCGTGCATGTGTGATTCTGTCAGGGAAGATTTAAAGCGACGACGTGCGAGGAGATCACTGTCATTATGATGTGCGAGGATCCCTGTCATTATGATGTGCGAGGAAATCCCCTGTATGTGATGTGCGAGGAGATCCCTGTCATTGTGATGAACGATGAGATCCCTGTCATTATGATGTGCGAGGAGATCCCTGGTATTATGATGCGCGAGGAGATCCCGGTCATTGTGATGTGCAAGGAGATCCCTGTCATTGTGATGTGCGAGGAGATCCCTGTCATTATGATGTGCGTGGAGATCCCTGTTCTTATGATGTGCGAGGAAATCCCTGTCATTATGATGTGCGAGGAGATCCCCGTCATTATGATGTGCGAGGAGATCCCTGTCATTGTGATGTGCAACGAGATCCCTGTCATTTTGATGTGCAAGGAGATCCCTGTCATTATGATGTGCGAGGTGATCCCTGTCATTGTGATGTGCAACGAGATCCCTGTCATTTTGATGTGCAAGGAGATCCCTGTCATTATGATGTGCGAGGAGATCCCTGTCGATGTCCGTGGCGTTAAATTACTCTCTGCGGGAATGCGAAAGTAGTGATAATGAATCTTTAATATATTTCATTACCGGGATTAAAACGGAGCAAAAGAAACTGTTGCGCTGAGAGGAGAGTGCGGAAGTGGTTCAATGGAGTTACGCTATCCAATGCTCGTTTGTCCTCACAGGCAGAAACAATTTATTCTAGGGCCAGAACAATGCAAAGTCAATAGGGACAAGCACGCTGAGGTGAAATTGCAGGATTATGCTACAGTGCGGCGTGTTTGAATTGACAGTTACTATTTGTTCAACGGCAAATACAAAGATAAATCAGAGAAACATAGCATTTGAGGTTATGTTTGCGGTTTGTTGACAGAATGATAGTGTTGATGCTCTGAGCGAGCTGGACAATAGAATTTTACGTTACCAGTTACGTATTAATAGTCATCGATTGTTTAGGTCTGCCTGCCCCTTCCTGGGGCAAGCAATAGAGTGGTACATTTCTGCTTGAAAGAAGAAACGGATGCGCAATTCTGAATGTCAGATGGTAGCTTCTCGGACCTGAAATAGTGAAAACTTTGGCTCCAATCTCTGTTCTTCTAAACTCTGTGTCAATATTATTTTTATTCCGTGTTGATCGTTGATGGGCCGCTTTCTCGAGTTGTCAACACAACACCGTTTGAGCATGAAAGCTTGTTCTGAATTTAAAAAACTCTTATTGCTTCTCTCAGTTGTAGTAGTTCTTGGATGTTCAGCCACCCAAGTTTTTCTAAGGATTGGTGTCACGTGATCGCTCTTTATAAAGTTACCATCGTGAGCTACTTATGCGGTAAAGTTTATGCTACGTCGAATGTCTGCGAGTAATGTTTTCGTCCACTTACCCCATATGGTAGGGCAGTAGTTTTATTGTGAAACAATCAGAGCACTGATAACGAGAAGTCTGGGCTTGAAGTCGAGTTGTTTCTTCGTCCGACTGAGATACATTAGTGTACCATTAAGTTTGGAGCAGAGCTCATCAACATGATGTCCATAGGTCATATTGGGATGATGTCACAATCCCAGACTTTTTACTCTGTTGTCAAGAGGGACTTTTGCGCCAATACAATCAACAGCAAAATTCACGGGAACTCTTCGTGTGTTTGTTTTGGATCCCAGGATGTTGCACTGAGTTTTATTTGTATTAACGTTAAGCGGTTCAGTGCTATTTCTCCATCCTACTTCAGCTTTTCTAATTCGTTTGCCAGCCTAACGAACAGTAATTGAACGTCGTTCGCGTGTAATGCCATCCTGGTATTGTCGAGAGGGAGTTCCAGAGTTTATGTCATTGATAATCAGAAGGAAAAGAGTCGGCCCGAGAATCGATCCTATTGGATCCCCAAAATTCACCAGTCTTGGAGAAGAGGCGATCTTTCCATCTAAAACGACTGACTGGGACCGATGCCCGAGATAACTTTCAAAACAGGGTGTTTGGATGTTCAGTTGTTGCAGTTTATACAGCAAAATGTTGTGACTTACACTGTCAAATGCTTTAGAGAGGCTCAGCAGTACGAGTAATGATTGACTATTTACGTCTATAGCTTTGTATACGACCTCGAAGATTTTCAGTAACTCGTCTTCGGTAGATGTCTTCCGTCTGTATGCTTACTGACAGTCATTGATCAGGTTGGCCTCTTCTAGGTGGTCAAGGAGTTGACGTGCAATAATATTTTTCAAGATTTGTGAAGTTACTGGTAACAGGCTTATGGGTCTATGATTTGAAGGGTCGTTTACCTTCCCTCTGTGGATTGATTTGATATGTGCGTGTTTATAATTTTAAGGGGAGGTATTCGTTGCAATGGATGTATTGATGAGCAGCTGGAGAGATGGCAGAATAATTTCTAACCCTTCTTTGAAGTGCTGTAACGCTATATCATCGTTACCAGAAAAAAATGTATTTCCAAGTGCGTAAGTAGCCGCAACAATTTCCAATCTGCTTACCGGGCTCGATGTCCACATTTGGTAGTTCTTGGTGGATGAGTCGTTATGAGAGGGAACTGGGAATCGAGTTAGTGTATGCAATACCGGGGTTTCGTGAACCACCGAGGAAATTCTGTTGTGTTCGTTCATTACCTCTTCTTATGTGTGCTTTCCAACGTTAGCGACAAACTCATTGAATGATTCTGCTATCTCTACAGGGTTTTCATAATTCGAAGACTTTTTTGTTTCTTGTGGGGCACAATGCTCCAAGGGATGTTTCAAGTATGCTTCGGGTTGTTTTTCGCTTTTTATAATTCAGCAAGCATCTCTTTGCTTTTTTACGCGTTTTTCTCGTCGGTTGGCAAACCACTCGCAAGGCATTTAAAAACCGCGTTCATCGGTCAAATCCATTCTATTTGATTCAGTGTTACTTCTATCACCATTTTTGTTACCTAAAACTTTCAGAAACCTTTGAAACTATTTTGGATTTTGTAGATCCTGATTGAGTTTAAAAGTCATCCAGCTGACTAGAGGGCGAGTTCTTTTCTTTGTAGTCATCGGTGCTACAGTGTCGAAAGCTGCTGAAAACGTGTCTGCGAAAATGGCCTCTTGAATATTCACGCCGTCCATGTTGCGCATGTTGTTAAGCAATGGTATTCTGTTCCTTAACCCTTGTTTCAGTGAATCTCGTGAGTTTTTTTTCTTCCATTCCATGCGTCCGGATGACTGGTATCCGTTTTTCTTTACGTACTGTGATCAGACAGCTTATTTCCTGATCACAGGAAATCACAGGCAGCGTATTTCTAAGCCTTGGTGCTTATGATAGACGTTCGATTGTTCGTAATTATCAGATCGAGCAACGAGCTACTGTTTTATGTGGTTCTAGTTGGTTGTCAATGAGCTGATAATTTTTTTAAATGTAATTATTGGGGCAAATTTATTAGGTTTTGATTGATCGCCATTGAAATTTCCTTAGCTGATGTCTGAAGGTTGGATTCTACGTAGCTGATAGCCTGGTTGCTGGCTTTCGGTGGCCTGTAATTGGCTCCGACAATTAGAGATTTATTTTTTCTTACATGGACGGTAATCCGAACATCGTCCAACGCGTCTCCAAATCCCACCGTTTTCAATGCCCTGGTCTTGTACTTATTTATGGCATAGACACAGGCATCGCCTCCTCTTCTACCTCGTTTTTTTTCCTTAACGGTTCATACCCATCTATCTCAATGAAGTTGCTATCCATGGGAGCCCAGCGTTCCCGCTAAAATTATTTCCGCACATGCGCACTATCGCCACTCCATTTCATCTTACTGTCATGACCGGGCACTGTCATAACCGCTAAAAATCTTTCATCCCTCGTGCTTTCGACCTAAACGATGTTGCAGCCCAAATGCATTTTCCGCAACTTCCAAATCTGTCACTGTCATATTTGCCACTGTCTTTACACCTAAACAGGCGTACCAACCTACTGGTTATCCCTTTAATGAAACTTCAATAAAAAATCGCTAAAAAACGGCATTACGTACCCTAGAAAAATATGTATGTTTGCCCCGCGGGTTAGAAATACGTACCTTTGCCCCGCGGTTTAGAAACACGTACCCTAGGTTAGTTTAGGTTGGGTAGAAAAAGTTTCATTAAAGTGATAACCAGAAAAATGGTACGACTCGTGGCTAATTCTGACGTAGGCTGAAACAGAGTTTGGGCAGAATGTCACTGGCATTTATGACAGTGGCTGGTGTGACTGACGAACGCTATGAATGCTCGCTGTTAAAAATGGTACCGTAGGTAGGTAGTCGGAACAACTTGTGGCTGATATGGCAGTTGGCGGAGATGAAAGGCGCTGATCTGACGTTAGCTATAAAAGAATTTAGCGCAAGGGATAGCGACCACTATCCATGATGGGTGCCAGCTATGTCTCTGTAAGGCAGAGTATATCAACATCTTCATCCCTTAGCATTAGTTTAATCTAGTCTAGCTTGGACAAGGGACTTTGTACATTTATTCGTTTTATTTGTATGTGGTTCTTGTCCTTTGGTCGAGGCTTGCTTGAGTTGTCGCCCAGCTCGCAAGAAACCCGATCACAATCTAGTCAAAATGTGCCCGGGTGCTCTACGTTGACTTTTGCTTCGATCTGTGTGGTTGCTGTTGATGACCGTAGTGTTGCCTGTAACGAGGTCCTGGCTTTTGGGGACGCTGTCTGGTGAGTCTTAGGCATAGATGCAGGTATGAAATGCATCGTACAGGGCGGTGAATTTATTGGAGCAGAAGTTGTTATCATTTGATGTAGTGTTCGTTCTGGGAAAATGTAAGAATTTCTGCGTAGGTACGAGTGCGCTGTAATGATGTTTTTTTAAGTGAATGAATACCATGAAACCTGTCTGATTGTTATTCAAGTGTGGCTTGATGAACCTTTTTGTTGTAATGGCGCAGCAGTCTCTGAACGATGTCGATCTGAAGTCCCAGAGCGCTGCTCAGCATTGTGGGAACCAGGTCTCCCAGGGGTTGGTTGTAGTCGCTGTTGAAAAAGTATTGTTCCTTATATATTAGGAATGCTTCGTCGTAACCGCTTTTTTATGATGAAACCTGAATAGTAGTCCATGTTCACATTGGCCGCATGCCATGCAGCGTCCAGTAACGAGTCAATGTCATGTTCTGGACAATACCCAATTTGGTGCTTCCATGATTGACTGATGGCATGTATCAGGCAGGGGCCATCTGTCGTAGTTGGCTTTAGATGTATTTTCCAATTATTTAGCACTGTAGCAATTTTATTGTTTACATGGCTATGAGATTTTTTATTACCTGTCTTCTCTCTAGATTGTGAAGACCCTTTCATGGGCACCTGACTGAGAACATGGTCATTAGTATTGTGATGAAAAGCATTGGGGTTTGTTTGGGATACCCCAAAAGGGACGTAGGGTTGAGTTGGATGGTATTGTGTCATGTGTTCAGTGGCAAAAGCAATAGGTGGAGGGTAGGATTGTGGGACAAATGGTTTGGTTTGGTGTTCAATGGCATTGATGATGGGTGGAGCGTACAGTTGGTGTGTATGGGGCTTTGCGTGCTGTGCGGTGGCTTTGATGATAGGTGGAGCTCATAGCTGGTGAGCAGGGGGCTTTGCGTGCTGTGCAGTGGCATTGATGATGGGGAGAGCGTATAGTTGGTGTGAAGGGGGCTTTGCGTGCTGTGCAGTGGCATTTATGATGGGTCGAACGTATAGTTGGTTTGCTAGGGGCTTTGCGGGCTGTGCAGTGACATTGATGATGTATGGAGCATATAGTTAATGTGCAGGGGCTTGATGATGGCTGGAGCGTACAGTTGGTGTACCGGGGGCGTTGCGTGCTGTGCAGTGCCATTGATGATGAATGAAACGTATAGTCGGTGTGCAGAGAGCTTTGCGTGGTGTGCAGTGGCACTGATGATGGGTGGAGGGTAGAGTTGTTGTGCAGGGGGCTTTTCTTGCTGCGCAGTGGCATTGATGATGGGTGGAGTTTATTGCTGGCGAGCAGGGGGCTTCGCGTGCTGTGTAGTGGCATTGATGATGGGGAGAGCGTATAGTTGGTGTGAAGGGGGATTTGCGGGCTGTGCAGTAGCATTGGTGATGGGTCTAACGTATAGCAAGGGGCTTTGCGTGATTTGCAGTGGCATTGATGTTGGGGAGAGCGTATAGTTGGTGTGAAGTTGGCTTTGCGTTCTGTGCAGTGGCATTTATGATGGTTCGAACGTATAGTTTGTGTGCTAGGGGCTTTGCGTGCTGTGCAGTGGCATTGATGATGTATGAAGCATATAGTTAATGTGCAGGGGGCTTGATGATGGCTGGAGCGTACAGTTGGTGTACCGGGGTCTTTGCGTGCTGTGCAGTACCATTGATGATGGGTGGAACGTATAGTCGATGTGAAGGGAGATTTGCGTGCTGTGCAGTGGCACTGATGATGGGTGGAGCGTAGAGTTGTTGTGCAGGGGGCTTTTCTTGCTGTGCAGTGGCATTGCTGAGGGGTGGAGCGTATAGTTGCTGTGCAAGGGGCTTTGCGTGCTGTGCAGTGGCATTGATGATGGGTGGAGCGTACAGTTGGTGTGCACGGGGCTTTGCGTGCTGTGCGGGGGCAATGATAATGGATGTAGCTTATATCTGGTGAGCAGGGGCTTTGCGTGCTGTGCAGTGGCATTGATGATGGGGAGAGCGTATAGTTGGTGTGAAGGGGGCTTTGCTTGCTGTGCAACGGCATTGCTGATGGGTCTAATGTATAGTTAGTGAGCAAGGGGCTTTCCGTGCTGTGCAGTGGCATTGCTGATGGGTGGAGCGTATAGTTGATGTGCAGGAGGCTTTACGTGCTGCGCAGTGGCATTGATTATGGGTGGAGCGTATAGTTTGTGTGCAGAGGGCTTGGCGTGTTGTGCAGTGGCATTGATGATGGGTGGAGCATAAAGTTGGTTTGCAGGAGGCTTTGCGTGCTGTGCAGTAGCATTGATGATTTGAAGAACGTATGGGGGCTCTGCGGGGTGTGCAGTGGCGTTGCTGATGGGTGGAGAGTAAAGTTGGTGTGCAGGGGGCTTTGTGTGCTGTGCAGTGGCATTGATTATCGGTGGAGCGTATAGTTGGTGTGCTGGGGGTTTTGCTTGCTGTGCAGTGGCATTGATGATGGGTGGAACGTAGGGTTTAGTTTTGTCTGCCGCGGTGTAAGAAATTAATGGAATGTAGGGTTGAAATGCCGATGGGTTGGATTGGCGTGCGGTATGGAACGAGTTTAGCTGTAATGACGGTATGTCTGTCAAGTGTGTGATTTTGAAGTCATGTACCTTAGGTGATCGGCTCGTTAGCAAGGGCTGGACTGTGTTACGATGATAGCGCTCTGCGTAAGTGTATTCGTAATTGAATGGTCTTCATAGCGGGGTGATATATACTGTAAGTTGGCTCGTCAAACGTGGAAGACCGACGCTCGCTTTCTAGTCGATTGTGAGGCGAGCGGAGTTTTTTCGCAGAGCATGAGAGTCGTTTGGTATGTGTGAAGAGGCCGTGAGTGTGTATGGTCGTCTGATTTATGGTCGGGTGCCAACAGAAGAGGTGCACTCCCTGAGTGTGCGCAGCTTGCTGCCTCGTGATCAGGTGTCGGAAGGTGAGGTGTAGGTCGTGAGTGTGTGTTGTTGGTTGATGAGTGATTTGATGTCAATTGGAAGGGCGTAGGCCACGGGAGTGTGTAGTTGACGTGCGTGTGATTGGGGGACGATTGTAAAGAAGGACGGTGTTGTGACCGAGGGAAGCAAATAAAATAAGGGCACACATGCGATTGTCTTAGTGGTCATAAAGATAGTAGTGGGCTGACAGTAGCTAAACCCATTGGAGAACGTAACAAGCTACAATATTGAGGAGCTTGATCGTTCCCCTTCTGTTGAGAGTTGAACTGTTTTGGTGAAAATATATCGCGTTGGGGTTTTCAGTAAGTTTGTTTCTTGGTGTGCCCGTTGGTATAACACAGATCTTCAGGGAGTAACAGACGCATGAAGTGGATCCTTTGTTTGATTGAAGTGAGTTGGGTTGGTTCGGCCATATATATCTTTACGACACTATTTTTTGCCAGGATTGTTTTAGTATGATAGCTATGATTTTTGGTCTATGATTTTTGGTCTCAATGGTTCTAAAGATTGCTTCAAAGTTTTGTCCGTTGATCTTATGGACCGAACCTTTCCTCGTAAGGTCATCCGGGTGAACATTTGAGATAAAATCATCTCCTATGAGGGCTGTTTCAGAAGGTTTTGTAGTTTCTCCTGAAACGGTGCGGGCATTGTGCCCCGCCATAGACGGCTGGCTTATTAGTAGGACCTTGTCTGCTACTGTAACATCCATGCAGTGGACGGCTGGTGAGCCCCGGTAAGCAAGGCTGGGGCTATGGAGGTCAGGTAGTTGCTGACGGGAGGATGACGGAGGTTTATTTTCAGCGGAACGGTGGGCTGAGGATGTCCGAGTTTTCATTATTGTCGGGTTGTCAGCTGGATTTGCTTCCTTGAGGGTGGTGACTGATGGGTTCTTGTGTGCTGCAGGGAAGTTGCGTAATTTTTAAGATATGAGGTCAATCTTTTTTTCGGCTTTCTTGTGCAATTCTTGCTTCTGCACGATGAGCAATTTGCATTACTCCTGAAGCAAGCAGACACATGTGCTACAAGTGTAGCAGTTTTTTATTGGACGTTGGGGTGTCGTGGGGGAGTTCCAGTGTTGAAGTGTAGATCCCGGGCTAGGAGGTGTGACTGTGTGACAAGAATAGTGGGTATCTGTTACAAACAGTTAATAATGCTGTTCCTGATGCAACGCAGACTGCTCTGATGGTGATGATTTACAATACAAAACAAAAAATATTACTGCACTGCTGATGATTAGACAAATTGCACCAATGATGTTGCTTTGCAGTACTGTACTGCTAATGACATATCAAAATGCTCTATTAAAGATTTTTTGCCGTACTGAGCACTGAGCTACACTGTACTGATCAGTGAAGAGCATTGAACAATACTTCACTGCTAATATATAATAACAAACTGCTCTAATAATGATGCCTTGCCGTGACGAGCACTGAAAAGTACTATGCCTAATGATGTAACACAATGCTGTAGTAATGGTGATACGCAGAACAGAACACTGAATAATACTGCACTGCTAATTATAAAACGACAAACTGCTCTGGCACCAAACCTGATGTACCCAAGCTAATGACCACAAGGAAGTGATCAACACAAAAATAATGTAAAAAAGTTGTGAATAAAATTAACGAGGCAAATGGTAGACAACTAAAAAACAAAATAATAGCCTTATTATAATTGCCAAACGAAAAAGGCAGGAACCAGATAAAAAAGAATATTAAAGAAACTACTTATCAATACCTTAGAAAAATACGTAATGAAATTATCTATTGATCACCTGTGCAGAAGATTTGATTAGAGAGTCAAGTTTTTTTAGTGCACTGTAGTCAATGTCCTTCTGGCACCGTACCTGCTGGTCCAAAGCTAATGACCACTAGTAAGACTTAGTAATCAACGCACACTCTGAACAATTAAATTATTGAAGGCACTGCTTGCGGGGCAGGTCGAAACAGATGATCCCTAGTTAATAGGAGCGCTCTATTCTCAAGCAGTTGAATGGGTAGGCCCCTCCGATAGGTGTTCTGGCAGGGATTAGTCCCTAGTCATCACATCATCAATACAATAGAGCAGAATTTTGCCATGGTGGGCTACGCTTAACACTCATAATACGCACTATTTATCGACACTCTAAACAATATTGGTAACACATGCTATTTAAATGCAGAATAAATGTTTCGTGTGCTCATCATCGAGTAGGCACGCACTGAAACACTACCTGCTACCTGGAAGAGTTATCCAAAGAAACGTTTGTCATTTGTGCGCTGTCCAGGGTCACGTCGGGAGTGGGGTGGTGTATCCAGATCAGCTGTGATCGGGTGTGTCCAAGTCCAAGTCGGTTGAGAAATAAGGGCGAGGGGCGGTCAACATCAAGACGCTGACAGTGGGCTTCATGTGTCCAGGTCAGCTGGGATGAGGCGGGCATTAGCTTGCAACACCGCGTTGTGTGTGCAGTAGGAATGTCACGTGGTTGCTCTGATGGGTGCGGTGAGAGAGGGGGTGGGATGGGTGTTGTGTTGGGTGGCTTTAGGAACGAGCCGGTTGAACGGTAAACAGGATGTCAGGATTTATTAACAGCTAAAAAGTGGAGGAGTTACCTCTCCTGATGAGGTATTGGAACAGCTCCTCCGTGTTAAATATATAAGTTATTTTGAACAATAAAATTGTTCATCAAAGGAGCCAGATAATCAAATGTCATGCTGTGTTGCGCTTTTGAAACATTTCTTGATTATACAGGAACAGCTTCTTACTGAGAAGCTAATGACTCTTCCTTATAAAAAAACATAAATTCAAACAAAGATGCTGATTTCAAACTCACATTTTAGAGACGTTATTTAGAAGCATACTTTAGTGGCAAATATTTGATAGATGTAAAATTATTCTCAAAATTAAACCCGATGTGTTGTTACTGACAGCATTGACCCTCTACGAAATAGTGCAAGTGATCTAAAATCGTCCGATGCCTACATGTCTATGATACTCAACTAATACTCTGTAACCGTCTTCACATGTGAGAATATTAATAATATTCCAGAAGTCGAACTTCCTGGAGAAGTGCAAATGTTGGAAAATACTTACTTTTTTGTTGGCGAAGTAGATGAAGAACTAAGCAAACTAAATATTTACAAATCTACAGGACCGGATGATCTGCATCCGAGAATGTTACGCAACCTTTCGGGAATCATAAGTGGTTCACTGACAGAGATCTGTAATAGGTCTATGACAACGGGAAATATTCTAGAAGATTAGAAAACCGCAAACATAACTGCTATTTTCAAGATGGGCTGTAGGCAAGGGCCAGGAAAGTAGAGACCAATTAGTCTCACATCTATGGTCGTCAAAACTTTGAAATTATTGATAAAAACAAGTATAACAGGTCACCTAGATAAAAGCCACCTCATCAAGGAAACCAAACTTGGCTTCAGAAGCAAACTTATCTGCCTGTCCAATCTCTCGGACATTTTTAATAACGTCACCGAGATATACGATGAAACCAAAGCTGTCGACCTTATTTATCTCGACTTTCAAAGAGCATTTGATAGGGTCCCCTATGAACGCCTTTTAGAAAAGTGGAGGGAAACGTGGCCAGGTGGTTTAAAAATAGCTAGTTTATCGCAAGCAACGGGTCTGTATCGGACATGGAAAAAATCAGTGGGCTACGGTAACATCTGGAGTACCCTAGGGCAGTGTACTTGGGTTAGTATGTGAGACGCTCACCTACTAACCCATTTCTTACATATGTCCGAGCTAATTTCTCGTGCTGCCTTTGCTTGGCAGCACGCACCGGTCACATAGTGAAATAATAATTGTTATATGTCCCTCTGGCATATCACCTGTACTATGAAATATTCTTGGA